>JANHFT010074185.1:0-10943 GCA_032467955.1 Pseudoxenodon macrops | reverse complement strand
ACAAAAAAACTTTGACATTTTTACACAACAGAAAACAACACAACTGACTCAGACACAATGCAAAAGCAGCTGTACTGACACACACACACAATGCAAAAGCACACAAAATGGCACCAGCCACATTTTTAACACTTTTAACAATTATAACAGATTTACAGAGATGGAACGAGGGACCCTTCGAGGTCATCTAGCCCAACCCCACCCCAAGATAACCAGAATTGCAGAAGCATGAAACTCACAGGGCCACAAAGAGCTGGAAAAAATTGCAACTTACACACACACACACACACACACACACACCATAAAACAAAATTTACTCACACACCATACAAAAGCAGCTGTACTGACTCACACACAATGCAAAAGCACACAATAGAACCGGTGCAAACTGGTAGGATTTCACCCCTGCTCTTAGGTGTTTTTACATCAGGATCCTCCATTAGCCCTGATAAATCATTAATAACTACACTGAATAGCAATGGTTCAAGTATGCAGCTTTCTCTTATCCCTTAATAATTATCAATCTTTCTTCCCATGGCTCAATTGAGACCAAGTTATACTGTTTTTAAAAAGTGCCTGAAGGAAACTTGCAGTCATGTCAGAGCTTGCAAGATGAAGCCAGGGGATTCATCCCAACACAGAGTTTGCTGTTGGAACCACAAATGGGTGCAGGACAAGCCTCAACCCTTGAGTAGAGAGTAGCAGAGCAACTACGCCATTGGCATTCTGGGGATGTGCATTTCCCACCACCATCTCGCAGTCAATCACTGGCCGGTCTCCCAGAGCAATTTAGCCAACTCTGAGTGAGCGAAACAGAATGTCCCATAGATACCAGCCAGCCAAATGGTCTTTTGTGCAGCCGAGGTTCACTTTTCCGAACCCTGAAGTGGCTATGCCATGAAGCGGTCCATCCATGTCTTTTCATGCTGTGGCTAGCAATTTATCTTATAGCCCATCACCTTAACCTGGAGTGGCCATGAGTTCCACACAGAGGATCCACCATCAAACACCAGTGAGCCAGCCAAGCTACATTCTGCATGGTCCATAACTGGGGTGTTCGAGTCTGCTCACCTTGCAACCTCTACCTAAATCAGGGATTCCCCCAGCAAGCCAAGTCCATACTGGGTGGGCCTTCTACCGAGGATTAAAATGGGTGGAATAACAAGTGGACACCAGTTCCGATGCAGCAACCAATGCCTTCCCAAAAGCAGATGCGGATGTCACAACCAACATTTGTCCAGCCACAGCTGCAGCAGCAACTGCAACCTCAAGCAGCCATCCAGCAACAAGTTCCAGTTCAACAGTAGGTGCCTCCTCAACCTCCTGTGTAAATCCTGCAACTGATACCACCAACAGTTTCTCCTCAAACGTTTCATAGGTCTCTGGGGAAGACTCATGTTGACCTGTATAGAGCCCAATAAACATCAGATTGAGAATTAATTTCTGCTATATTGGATGATATGATTAAAGGCGAAGCGGCAGAGTGGATAGATGACCTTCATGATGAAGAAGCCCCTTAGCTAGAGGATGCTGAAGAATTCATTCAACTGCTGTGGGTCAGATTTAGTAATGTGGCAGAACCCTTAATAGGGCTCAGGATATGCAAGGGGGGATTAGGCAGAACACAACACCCCTCCCCTCAAAGTTCCTGCTATTGTCTGTGGTGAATAGAAGTGACATAGTCCCGTAGGTACGATGGCGGCCGGTGTTTCCGCATAGAGCAGCGTGGAACCGTGTGTCCTGGTTTGGGTACGGGATTGGCTCTTTCCCATCTGGGCAATCGTCCTCATGGTGCGGGGATGTGTTGAGCCACAGCCGCTTCCTGAGGCTGTCTTCTGATCGGTACTAGAGGCATGTGCCTGAACCCGTCGTCGGCCGGGGCCTCACTCGCCTCATCAGTTGTTCTCTCATGCCGCAGCTTGGCAGCCCCGATCTGGCTTTGCAGTTGGTCAATGTGGCGGCGGCAAACCCGGTTGTCTCCTAATTGGACCTCACACAACCTGGGCCGTGGTGACGGTTGCTTTCACCCACTTCGGCTCCCCTGCGTGGTTCAATACACACACCAAATCCCCCTCCTTTAGCGCCCGAGCTACCTTTCTGGATTCCGGTGGTGTGTCTGTCTGGTAGCTCGGGTGGAGGCGATCCAGGGGTGACCTCAGCTTGAGACCCATCAGCATCTCTGCAGGGCTCCTTCCGGTGGCGGCGCATGGTGTGTTGTGCTGAGACAGCAGGAACTGTTTGAGCCGCTCCCTCCGTATGCTGGCCCCCATGCGGGTGAACGCCTCCTTGGTGAGGCGCACCATCCGCTCTGCCCGTCCATTGCTCTGTGGGTTGTAGGGCGCGATCAACGTGTGGCGGATGCCCAGGCCTGCCAGGAACTCCTCCATCTCCTTGGCGGTCAGTTGCGGCCCATTATTGGAGACCAGGACATCTGGTAGGCTGTGGGTCGCAAACAGTCCTTCGAGGGCTTTGATGGTGGCGCTCGTCGTGGTGGATGGCATGGGAATCAACTGAAGCCACTTGGAGTGCACATCCACCATTATCAGATACGAACGGCCTTCCACCGGGCCCGCGAAGTCAATGTGGAGTCAGGACCACGGGGTTCGCGGAATCTCCCACTCCAACGGGGTTGCTTTCGGCGGGGCTGAGCGGGATTCTTGGCAGGGCGTATAGGTGGCCACCCATTCTTGAATATCTTTGTCCAGCCGGGGCCACCACAAATAACTCCGGGCCAGCGCTTTCATGCGCACAATACCCGGATGCCCCGCATGCAAGGTATCGATCACCTTTCTCCTTAGTGACCGAGGAATCACGACCCTTTCCCCCCACAGTACACAACCCTTCAGCACCGAGAGTTCCTCCCTTTTTACATACAACGCCTTGAATTCATCTCCCTCCGCTTCTTGTGGCCACCCCCTCAACACCCAGTTCATGACTTTATTTAACACCACTCTTGGTGTGTTCTGCAACATCTCTCGAGGTGACTGGGCTGGAGGAGTCGACGTCCACCAAGAACACGTTGGGAACGGGTGCAGGGTTGGCGACGCGGCCTGGAGCTGGACAGTGGCTGAGGGCGTCTGTGTGGCTGATGCTGGTCCCAGGCTTGTGGATCAGTTCGTAGTCGTATCCCGTGAGGAATATCGACCATCGTATCAAGCATGGGGAAAGGAATTGGGGAGTCTGTTTATCCCCCACCAGCAGCCCAAGGAGGGGTTTATGGTCCGTGATTACTGTGAAGTGCCTCCCGTAGACGTATTCGTGGAAGCGCTTAATGCTTGCCACGATGGCGAGGGCTTCTTTGTCCAGCTGGCTGTAGTTGCACTTAGCTGGGGACATCGTCTTAGAATAGTATGCGATCGGGGCCTCCCTGCCATTGGGAAGTACATGGCTCAAGATGGCCCCGATGCCGAAAGGCAATGCGTCGCACGTGAGCTGTAGCGGGAGGGTGTCTGAGTACTGGATGAGCATGCTGGATGACATGAGCAGATCTTTCACGGCTGTGAATGCCTGTGCTTCCTTCTGGCCCCAGGTCCACGTGGTCGCCTTCCCCAAGAGTCGGTGTAATGGCTCAGCCACTGTTGCCTTCTGCTTGAGGAAAACAGCGTAGAAGTTAAGCAGGCCTAGGAACGTTTTCAGTTCCGTTTTATTTTTTGGGGTTGGTGCCTGTTTGATGGCCTTGATTTTTTCTTCTTTGGGGTGTATGCCCTAGCCGTCTATCAGGAATCCCAAGAATTCAACCTTTGGGACCCCCAGTTGACAGTTGTCCTTTTTTACTTTCAAGCCCCTGGCCTAGAACCGACTGAGGACTTGGCGCAGGTGGTCTTTCAGTTCTGAGCGCGATGTCCCAGATATGAGGACATCATCGAAATAGGACACCACCCCTGGAATGCCTTGTAGCAACCGCTCCATCATGCTCTGAAACAGTCCAGGGGCCACGTTTACCCCAAACTGGAGTCGGTTGCACTTAAAGGCCCCCCGGTGGGTCACGATGGTTTGGACTTCAGCTGTGGTGGCGTCCACCGAGAGTTGCTGGTACGCCTGAGCGAGATCCAGCTTCGCAAATACGTTCCCGTCCCCCAACAAGTGCAGTAAGTGTTGGACCATGGGGACGGGATATGCGTGGGGCTGTAGCGCCTTGTTAATAGTCCCCTTGTAATCGGCGCACACCCTTAACGAGCCATCTGGATTCACGGGGAGTACGATGGGTATTGCAGTGCCTGACGGTTCACCCTGACAGTCGGAACTCCCCTAGTGAGTGAGAAGTACCTGGAAAATATCAAGTACAGATAGATTAACTCCCTACTAGCTACCCCTACCTCCTACCAGTTGTTCTTTTGGCTTTGAGTTTTTTTATCATGGAATTTCTTGACTATTTTATCTGTTCTTATGTCAACTTTGAACCAAACCTGGCAGAAGCCATTTTGTGGTTTCTCAGTTGCCACACAGCATTGGGTTGGGGGGGGGAAGGATGGAACGCCCTACCAGGCATAACATTAAAACTATATTATGAAACCAAGGTCATCCCCACAGGTGTCAGATGAAGATAGAAGAGTGCCTGATGAGCCCGCTAAGTAACCTAATTGGGTAATGTGACCTGTGACACTTGGGGAAGAGATCCTTTACTACTTTAATTATACTGAAACAGTGGGAGTTGGTTTTGCATTTAATTGTGCTGATATGATGTACCCAATAAAGGAGTTCTTTGATGAAGAGTCTAGTCTCAGAGTTCTGATTAGTTTGGGTTCATTAGTTGGAACCTTGACATTAAACTAACTCTCATAAACTTGCTCTGGAAAAAGGGCAACCCTCTAGGGTCCTGAGCCCCGGCCACCTACTCGGTCACTTTGGGAGGACAGAGAAGACTCAGGAAAGATTTTGAGATGGGGAAGAAAGGGGAGGCTTCTGCCAAGCCCAGCACTGCTGCAGCTGGTGGAGCACAACCAGCTGGCCAAGTTGGGGAGGGAGTCCCACCAACAGTGGAAAGATCGAACATCTGTGAGGAGAAGATGAAAGGCAAATGGTCTTTACAAGCTTGAACAATGGGCCCTATCCAACAAAATGAATTTTAATGTGGTAAAAAGCAAAGTTTTACATTTAGGCAGGAAAAATCAAATGTATAAGAACAGATTAGGTGAGACCTGGCTCAGAAACAGTAACTGTCAGATGGATTTTAGAGTCCTAGTGGATGATCAGGGAATCAAGGTCACATGAAGATTACTACTGCTTTATAAAAGCCTAGTAAGACTACTACAACCATACTGGTCACCATAGTACAAAAAGGATGCTGAAACTTTGGAAAAAGTTCAGAGAAGAACAACTAAGATGATCAAAGGCCTGGAGACTAAAACATATGAAGAATGGCTACAGGATTTGGGTCTGGCTAGTGTAAAGAAAAGAAGAAGTAGGAGTGGGAATCCTAATGGATAATCACTTGCATATTAGCTACACTGTGCAGTAGCAGCCAAAAAAGCTAATACAATTCTGGGTTGTATAAACAGAGATCATGTGAAGTATTAGTACCACTTTATAAAACCCTAGTAAGACCACACCTAGAATACTGCAAACAATTTTGGTCACCATACTACAAAAAAATATGTTGAGACTTAGGAAAAACATTCAGAGAAAAGTAACTAAGATGATCAAAGGTCCAGAGACTAAAATATATGAAGAATGATTACAGGATTTGGGTCCGGGTAGTGTAAAGAAAAGAAGAATTAGGAGTGACATGATAGCAGTATTCCATTATTTGAGGGACTGTCAGAAAGCACAACGGTGATGAAAATTATCTTGAATGCATTTGGGTCAATATTAAAGGGGAGGGGGAGAATGCCATTGCCATAGGTCTATACTATAGGCCACTATAGGCCACCCAACCAAACAGAGAAAACGCTGCCTTGGGGAACACCACTGTTAACAGGTACAGGATTTGATAGAGCACTTCCTAT
Source organism: Pseudoxenodon macrops (assembly GCA_032467955.1). Lineage (NCBI taxonomy): Eukaryota > Metazoa > Chordata > Lepidosauria > Squamata > Pseudoxenodontidae > Pseudoxenodon > Pseudoxenodon macrops. The sequence goes on along the minus strand of JANHFT010074185.1, from coordinate 4,998 downwards.
TTTGACCACTTGTTGCCTGCTTGACAAGAAGGCAGCTATCCATTTATGTACGAGTCCAGAAATGCCATAAGATGCTAGTTTTAGAAGTAGTTGTTGTGTGCCACTGGATCAAAGGCTTTACAGAAATATATGCCAATTGTGTCTATTGCTTTGTCCTGATCGAGATGTATAGTCCATATGTTTTTGCAGTGTAGTATTTGCAGATTACAGGATTATTTTTTTTCTGAAACCAAATTGTTTGTTGGAGAGTAGATTGTTTGTTTCTAGGTGGAGGGTAATAGATTGGTTAATGATTGATTTCATGACTTTGCAAGTGATGCAACATAAAGAGACTGGTCTGTAATTTTCAACTAGGCTGGGGTCACCCTTTTTGAAGATTGGGATGACTGTGGCTAGTGACCATTGGTTGGGCAAGGAGCTGGTTCAAAAATTATGCTTCGAGGTTCTGCTAATGTAGTGGAATGTTTTTTTAAGAAGTAGGCACATAGTCCATCAGGTCCAATAGATAGAGATGGTTTTAGACTGCATAGTGCCTTTACAACATTGTAATCATTGTGATTATTTTGTGGTACGACTGGGAAATGTTGGCTATGAGTTGTTGCTGTTTATAAAGACTGAGCCAAAGAATGTGTTAAAGAGATTCGCTGTAATGGTTTAATCATTACAGCCTTTATCGTTTGGTCCTTTTAGGGGTGGAATGGATATTGAGTCTTTATGTTTGTTGTTTACAAAATTATAGAAGGCATGGTTGGATTTTGTGTGCAGAAAGTTTTCCTCTTGTTTGATGTGATAATTGGTGCATTCAGTATTTGGTGGCATAAGTTTTTGTAGCGACTTTTAAAGTTAGCTACAAACTTTAACTAGTTAATTTTGTTTTTTCAGCAAAGAGATTTTTTTATTGGACTTCCTTATTGATATGGGTAATTTGATATTTTTTTTTGGTTTTGGGGGTTATTATTAGTATGTATAGGTTAATGATTTTTTTGACTTTGAGCCAAAAAATGTTATAATGGTCTTCAGCAGTATTACACCCAGTGAATAGAATTTGCCAATCAATAGATGAGAGTTCATTGTCTATGAGATCATAGTTGGCTTTTTTAAATTTATAACTGGGTATCCCATCATTATGATGATTTTTGTGAAGTTGTATGTTGAGACAGAAGTCAATCATGCTGTGGTCACTGTTCGAAAAGTGTTTTTATTTGTAGTCCATAAATTGAGTTTAAACTGTTGCAGAAGATGAGATCAAGGCAGTTGTTGAGTCTAGTATTGTTAGTTACTAGTTGATCAAGTTCCAGATTAATTACAGCATTGTACAGGGTTGCATGTAGGGGTTCAGTTGTACATTCGTTTAGGGTCCAATTAGTAAGAGGTAGACTGAGGTCACCAAGAAAGATTATAGGGTGTGAGCAGGAGGATTCCCATATTAGTAGTGAAGTTAACTTGTTCTCATGTTCAATGTCGTAATCAGGGGCTCTGTAACATAGTAAGAATCAAAAAGTGGTATTTAAGGACAGATTGCAGATGATGGTTTCAGGAAGAACATGCTCTTGTATAACTTGAATATTTTTTAGATGTAGGGACTTTTTGTAGAAGATATCAAGACCACCTCCTCTACGGATTTCACAATCGGACCAGTATACTTGATAGTCTCTTACTATGATAATCAGGGAGGGATGCATTCAGCCATGTTTCACAGACAAATATAATGTGTAGCCGTATTTAGTAAGAGGAGGAATTCGGGTATTTTATTTACGAGGCTTCTTATATTAAGTAGCCTGCATTTAAGGTCAGTGGCAGTTGGTGTTGAGGAAGTTAGGGGCATGGGTGCCTAATGGATGAGGGAGGTTTGGATGATAGAGGGTTGGATATTACAATGTGGGTTGCAGGACTTACTCTTGATACAGTCAGCACGGTGGTCAATGCATAAGTCAGTTTCTCTTTTGTCTTGATGTTATTTAAGTTCTGATTGGAGTTCATGGGAGCGGATTCTTTGCAGCATGAATAAGTCAGGCCGTGAGCAAAGTTTGTTATAGTTGGTGTTGGTTTTAGCAATGGAGTTTATTGTTTGGATGAATATGCATTTGCTGGACTCATTCTTGCAAATGACTCTACAAAATTGTGGGGCCACCGAGCAATCATTGTACTTGAACTCAGGGCCATCTCTGGAAATTTCAATGATATCTTCAGGGGAGATGTTTGGTGAATTTCTTTTACTGTTGTTTACATTAGTGATATCCTCAGATACATTAGTTTCATCCAGGCCAAATAAAATAGCATTTGGACGTTTCTGTTCACATTTAATGGCATCTTTGATGAGTATTTTATTGTGTTCTCTACACATCTCTACAGTGTGAATAATCAGGGATCAAATTCCAAAAGCTTTGTGAGATATTTGGAGGAGGAAGCATGAGACATATTAAACTGCCCTCTTCTCAGACAGAAAAGGACTACAAATTTTTCTCAGGCCACAGGTCACAGAGAAGGTTAATTTGGTTGGTTTAAAATGTCTTTGAGGGATAGCAGGGTGGAAACAGGATTTATGAAAATGTCCTCATGAAACGTTGCACTAAGTTCCATCTTTTGAATGATAAAAAACTCAAGATAATAAAAGAAAATCTATTGCCTATATAACATCGCTATGATTAATAAGCCAAATTCCCAAGAAACAATAGCCAAAACTAAAAAAATCTGTCTCTGCAGTAAAATTTATGGAATCATGAGACTCATTACAGAAGAAAACTTTCTAAACCTTATGACATGTTGTATCATGGCTTCACTTTCCATGTGGCAGGTTAACTGATATAACTGAAACTAAAAGGTTCCATCTCTCAAGCCTAACCTTTAGTCCCAAATAACAAAATGCCATAAGCATGAATAATAAATAAAAGCCCTGGTCACTTCAAATGCCTTTCTAACAACTGCTGAATAAAATCAACTTCTTCACACAGAATGTAGGCAGCTTCTTTTCAAACAGTGCTCCTAGATTATTTCTAAACCTAAATGTAAGTAATAGTCTCCATTTATTTTCTTATTCTTTACATGGCTTAACTTCATTACCAAAAACCAAGACAGTTTGTATTTGAGGTTTCCTCATTCCGCACCCTCTCATTACTTAAGGGAATTACCCATTTCTTGGGCAATAGCAGGACTTCAACATTATTTAGAGGTTTCAAGACACTTTTAGAGATGCAGCTGACTTAAACAGTTTCCCCATTAACTGCTTTCTGTGGTTTTTGAGGAAAGAACCACATTATAAAATATTGATTTCCCTTTTCCCCAGAGCTGTTAATTTTACCATTTTCAGTCTCACTTGGTCTGCTAATTGGTCTATTAATTGATTTCTATTTTTGCATGTTTGCCTTTTATGAGGTCCTGTATCAAGACTACTCGGAGAGAGGGGCGGTCAGGTGTAGTCCACAGAAATAGGTTCCAACCCTCAAGGCAAAGCTTAGGAAATGTGGTTGGACAAACATTTTTTCCATTCATTGCCAGGAAATCATCCTTAATCCACTTCCTATCCATTGCCCACCAGTACCCAGGTGGAGGATGCAGAGCCAGGAGGGTGCATGCGCACAGGGAGACCCTTCTCAAGTGAGAGCCAAAGCACCCCAAAGTTGCCCCAGGGCAGGCGGCTGCTCAGTTGAGGATCTTAACTGGAGGCAAAAGGACACGGCTTCTCTCCTGCCCTAAAGATCCAGCCATCGCCTTGCCATGTTCCCCCACCCCCTTGCAGCTCTTTGGCTGAGTGGGGAGAGCGTAAGCTCCAACCCGAAGTGGCAGGAAGCAAAGGCCGCCTTATGCACAAATGTGGCACTTCGCTCCTGCACTAAGGTGATACTTCTTTTTTCACTAGACTAGCCATGCCCAGTTGCTTCAGCTGTTAATTGTATGTTTTAGAGTCCAGTCTCCTAATCATCTTGGTTGCTGTTCTCTGCACTCTTTCTAGAATCCCAACATTTTTATTATAGTGTGGTGACTAAAACTGGATGTAGTATTCTAGGTGTGGTCTTACTAAGGCTTTATAGTGTGGTACTAGTCCTTCACTTGATTGTGATTGTATGCCTCTGTTAATCCAATTTAGGATTGCATTGGCTTTTTTCGCAAGAAGAGAAAAACCAGAATTTATCTGTCTTGAATTATATAAGGGTTTTGGTTTCTAAGAAATGTAACAAATCTCTTTGAAATCTGCAATTTTACGGCAGAAAAGAAAACCAACAGACTATTTTTCAAATGTTCTTGAGATCTATGGCATAATCAAAATACATCACACTCAATCTTCTTTTTCTGCAGTAAAAGTATTTATTTAGCCATGTCTGCTCCATGAGTATTTTGCATAGGTGCCAAGTATATGGGGAGCTTACATTATTCTCTGTGTGTATGAAACCTGAGGAGGAGGAACAGAGAGGGTACAATTCTTTGCTTTTGCCTGAAAAGTTAAGGAGAATGCAAACAACATAGAGACCATCCAGCCTTTCTTGCAACACCATTCTATTGAAATTGCCACAGACGTCTGCAGTTTCTGTGGGGATGCTTTCAGTTTAGCTCTTGGAATGGGAGTGTAGCAATTTGAAAAAAAACACCATATGTTTTTTCTAGATTGTCAAGCAATTTGTACTACAAGGTGGCTTGTGTTGTATCTACCTGATGCTGGAAACAGATGCTGCCGCCTTAGTGATTTACTGAATGACAGAATAATAGAAAAAAACAACAGAAAACAGAATAGCAGAATTGGAAGTGACCTTAGAGATCCTCTAGTCTAATTCTCTGCTCAAGCAGAACCTATTATTTCAGACAAGTGGCTGCCCAGTCTCTTTTGAAAAACCTCCAGTGATGGAGCACCTAACTTTTGAAGGCTAGTCTTTCCTCTGGTTTATTGTTTTCACTGTCAGGAAATTTCTCCTTAGTTTGACATTGCTTTTCTCCTTGATTAGTTTCCAAGCATTGCTTCTTATGGTGCTTTGGAAAATAGGTTGATTCCTCTTTTCTGTGGCAGCC
>JANHFT010073910.1:0-10954 GCA_032467955.1 Pseudoxenodon macrops | reverse complement strand
TATTAGAATGTGCAGAAATGAATAGATTAACATTAGCAATTAAAGAGAAAGAGCAAACTGATTACTATATGATATGGCAGGTGTTTCATCAATGGCTGGAGAATAAAAATGGAGTTTGGAAATGAAGGAGACTAAAAATAAGTAGAAAATATATTAAGAGAGTTATAAATAAGATGAAAATTATTAATATATGTATGAAGAGAATAATGATATTTGATGTTAATATGGTATTATTATTGAAAAACACTAAGAAGAAAATGGGGAATTTTACAATAGTTAAATGTGTAATGTACTTAACATATTTTAAAATTAAGGTTAATGTTAACACAAAAGATATGATAAATGAGGAATGATGTAGCACAGAGATGTATATACCCAGACAACACACTGCATAAGGAAAGATGGAATGTTTTATCTTTGTTTTTTCTTTTATTAAAAATAATAATAATAAAAAAAACACTACTGGGGCTTGTGAACGCCCTAACTCGGTTCTAGAACAGTACCTCAGATGTTATATAAATTATCAGCAAGACAACTGGGGTGACTTACTGCCTTTTGCAGAGGTCGCTTATAATAATTCCATCCATAGTAGCCCTGCTTCACCCCGTTCAAAGTGGCTTCTGGTCAGGACTTTGTTCCCATTCCAGAGCTGCCGCAGAAGAAGCCCCATATCCCTTCACTAGTGGAATGGATTGAGTAGCTTCAGTTTATCTGGCCTGTAACTTGTAAGGTGTTAGGTGAGGCTCATCAAGTACATAAGAAATATGCTGACAAGAAAAGATCTATGCCAAAGACTACCAAGTCAGGGATAGGGTTTTCTTGTCTACTAAGTACTTACAGACTACTCAGAAGTCAAAGAAATTGAGGCCTAGGTATGTGGGTCCTTTCCCTATTGTAAGGATTGTAAACCTGGTTATGGTACAGTTAGAGTTACAAAAAACCCTTAGAAGGATCCACCCTGTGTTTCATGTTTGCTTGTTGAAACCTGAACATACCCCCTCTCTCTGACCAGATCAACCTACCCCTCCTGTGCCCCTCCTCATAGAAGACAAGCAGCATTTCGAGGTTAAAGAGATCTTAGATGAATGGATTTGTTTACACTCAGTCAAGATAAGCCGTCCCAGAACACCAGATGGATGATGCACGCTCCACATGACACCAAAAGGGGCTGGGGATTGGACATTTACCCTGGGTCCTTGGGGGAGGGATTTGGGGAAACTTTCAATATATAATTTTCGTGCCCTTTGCCCTTTGCTTCAGTTCTTGCTTTTCTTTCGTTGCTATTATTTCAAACTCAGTAAAAGTACCTCTTCTCTACCAACATGGAGTCGGATGCATGCATGCCCCACCACTGTCCAAATTACAGTACTCTCAGGCAATTCCACTATAAAGTCCATGGTGGATTTTCCCATGGTCTGCTGGGGTTGGCCAACAGGCTGTAGATGTCCAGGAGTCGTCCCACAGTTTATTGGCAAGTTGAATAGCAATAGGGTTTGAAAGAAGCAAAGCAGATTAATCTTGAGAGGAATACTGTTATCAAATCACCTATAGTCTTTGTTTACCTAGACTTTTCCCAAAGTCTCAATATCTTTTTTGTAGTATGGTCACCAAAACTGGATGCTGTATTCCAGGTGTGATCTTACTAAGGCTTTATAAAGCTATACAAATATTTCATGTGATTTTGATTCTATGCTTCTGCTTATATAATGAAGAATTGTATTAGCTTTTTTGGCTGCTGCTGCACATTGCTGAGTTGGAAGGGACCTTGAGGTCCTCTAATCCAACCCCAGCTTAAGCAGGAGATTTTACACCATTTTAGACAAATGGTTATCCAGTCTATTCGTAAAAGCTTCCAGTGTTGGAGCAGTCACAACCTCTGAAGACAAGCTGTTCCAATGGTTGATTATTCTGTCTGTCAGAAAATTTATCCTTAGTTCTCGGTTGCTTCTCTTTTTGTTCAGTTTCCATCCATTGCTTTTTGTCTTGCCCTCTAGTGCTTTGGAAAATAGGTTGACCCCCCTGTCAGTCCTGCCCCAATTTGGTCCCGTAAGCAAGAATGACCCTCAACTTCATTCAGTGTGAAAGGTTTACTTTACTTAAGGCCAAGTAGATTACAGTATAGCAAAGCCAAAACTAAAGTTTGCACACCTAACTTTCCTGGTTATTGTTTCTGGTCCAGTTCTTCCCCCTTGCTGGTCCCTTATTGTCCAATTATATTTCAATAGATTGTTTTGGGAACTGTCTTTTCAATGGTGGGATGGTTGGTAAGCAGTTGCATTCCATTCCCAGCACTTTGACCTTGAGCTTGTGTCTCTGGAATGTACGATGAATAGTTTATTTTTATTTTTATTTATTTATTTAGTTTGTCCAACATGTACAAGATAACAGGTATAAGTATAAACATGGATATGAGCATATGAAATGAGTACAAATAAATGGGGACAGCAGGACAGGGGTGGTAGGCACACTGGTGCACTTTTATGCATATCCCCTTACAGACCTCTTAGGAATGGTGTGAGGTCCACAGTACACAGTTTAAGGTTAAAGCTATAGGGGTTTGAGGAAGTAAAAATGGAGTCAAGTAGAGCAGTCCAGGCATTGACCACTCTATTGCTGAAGTCATATTTTCTACAATCAAGTTTGGAGCGGTTAACCTTGAGTTTGTATCTATTGTTTGCCCATGTATTATTGCGGTTGAAGTTGAAGTAGTCATTGATAGGTAGGATGTTGTAGCAGACAGTTTTGTGTACTATGCTTAGGTCAGACAGTTGGGGGTCTGTTGGGGGACAGTTGGGGGCCAAGCCCAAAATTTCAAGCCTGGTGGCATAAGGTATTCTATTGTGAACAGAAGAGTGCAGTACCCTTTTCATGAAATACCTCTGGACCTGCTCAATTGTATTAATGTCTGATATACAGTGTGGATTCCAGGAAGACAATCTGTATTCGAGGATTGGTCTGGCAAAGGTTTTGTATGCCCTTGTTAGCAGTACAGTGTTACCAGAGAAGAAGCTTCACAAAACTAGGTTAACAACTCTTAATGCCTTTTTGGCAATGCTGTTACAGTGAGTTCTTGACAATAAAATCCATGGAGATTTCATTCCATGGACTGTTAGACTCCGCTACAGTTTGAAGGAGCACTGGTGTTTCCCTTGCCCTCATTTGGCTGAGGCACAGGCTGGGCAGCTTGCCACATACCCTTCAATGTCCATTTTCAACAATGGCCACCAAAACTGTTGTTTGAACAAATGAAGCATTTTTACAAACCCAAAATGTCTGCAGTTTTAGAGTCATGGCTTTTCTCTAAAACAAATTCAGGATGTACAGCTCCCACTGATGCCAAACCATCTCTCGTGGTGCATTCATCCATATGTTTCTGGAACCATTCTTCTACCTCCAGGGCCCTTTTTAAGGTGGCTTCAATGCCTTCTGTTTTGGGGACTTTCACTTTTGTTTGTGCCTTGGTGGTTACTGGTGCTGCTAGTTGTGGGAAGTGATGACTGGCCTGACTATTTCTGGCTTAGAACTATTATACTGAGGGATTCTAGACAGTGCATCAACTAGGAGGTTTTTCCCCATTAGGAGGTATTTGAGAGTGAACTTGAACCAATTAAAGTATTGTACCTATTGGACTTGTTTGGATGACAGCTTTCAGGTTTTTTTAGGACTTCTAGATTTTTGTGGTCTGTCCAAATCTCAAAAGGAACCTAGCCCCCTCCAGGAAGTGTCTCCATGAAAATAAAACCCACCACACTGTATATGCCTCTTTTTCCCAAATGACCCACTGACATTGTAAGGTCTTGCCTCTCTAATCTTCTCAAGAAACCAGCACTCTTGAAACTGAAGTTGATCCAAAAGGAGCTTTTATTGAAATGCTTGTGATAGGTCTAGGCAGGAACTAAATTTTCCCCACTTAAAAACAGCAATTTAAAGCAGTGCAAACAAAACCCCTCCAACAGTACAGCAATGCAGGAAACGGAAACTCACAGCACAGCAATGAAGGAAACAGAAACAGAAACTTCATGTAGAGATCCCTCCAATCCTCCCCTCTCCCATCAGAATGTCAGCATCCCAATAGAAATATATGGGATCTGACATGACACAGCCCTAGAAAAATGGGAAATCCCCTGAAAGAAAACAAAAAAGAGGGAAGGGGAGACAAAGAAAACATAAAATCAGTGAGGTTTGTCAGGGTACAAGTGATGAAATATACATATTAATTTAGGGGCATCCACATATTTTTTGTGAACACATTAATTGTGTAAGAAGGGGAGGTGTTTCCAAGACATCAGTTACTGAGTGGTCCTGTGGAATTTCCTTAGTCAAGAATTTCCTGAACCTCAAAATGTTGTTCAGCTTCTACCATAATAGGGGGCAGAACATGGGTAGTAATCAGACAAAGGTCAGAGGTGACTTCAGGCTTTAGCAAGCTACAATGGAAAATTGGATGGACTTGCCATAATAACTTAGGGAGTTGCAATTCCACCATGTCAGGGTTAATAATATGAATGATGGGGAAAGGCTCAATGTATTTAGGGCCCAGCTTTTTAGACTGCTGCAAAGATTTCAGAAACTTGGTGGAAAGGTAGATTTTGTCCCCCACTTTATAAGATTTAGGTTCTATTTGTTTCTTCTCTGCTTGTGCTTTATAGGCAGCTTTGGCTTCATTCAAGGCTTTGCGGATGACTGGCCAAATGGTTTGCAAATGATTGATCCATTGTTTCAAGGAGGGTACATGTGATTCATGTGAGAGTAACTAAGGCATAGCATTAAATTCTTGCCCTGTGGCCACTCTGAAAGAGGTAAAACCTGTGCTAGTGTGCTAGTATTATTATAGGCTACTTCTGCAAAAGGCAGTAGTTCAGTCCAAGTTGTCCTGCTGGTAACTAATAAAACAGTACAGGTACTGTTACAGAACTGAGTTTGTTCATTCCATGGCCCTGTTTGTCTGCAGATGATAACTAGAACTAAGTCTCTGCTTAGTTCCAAGTAGATTTTAAAAAGCTTTCCAGAACCTGGATATGAATTGGAACCCTCTGTCTGAAATAATACGTCATTGGGCCCCATGCAAGCAGTAAATGTGGACCAAAAACAGTTTAGCCAAGACTTTGGCCATAGGGATCTTTAGGCATGGGATGAAGTGAGCCTGTTTTGAGAAAAGATCTGTGACAACCCAGATCACTGTTTCCAATTCTACAATGAAATCCATGGAGATCTCTCTCCACGGTGCTGAAGGGTCAGCCACCTGCTGTAGTAGACCGGGTTGTTTCCCCTGCCTGCATTGAGCAGCAGCACAAATGGGGCAGCTTGCTACATAACTTTTTATGTCCTCTTTAAATGGGGGCCATCCGAATTGCCATTTCAGTAAAAACCAAAGTGACCAGCTAATTTGGAGTCATGACAAGCTTGCATAGCTTTCAGCCTTTCCCTAGCTGGGACATACAGCTTTTTTCCCACCCAAGCTAACCCTTCTTTTATTTTGCAAGTATATCTATGGGCACTAAACCATTCATCTGTTTTCAAGGTGTTCTTGAATTCTGTGGTGGTGACATTGTCTACGATGGAGGGGGTTGATCTTCGCCTGAAAGCATGTGATCACCTTAGCCATTAATTGGGAATCCTTCCAATTAGTGGCTAAGGTCATGGGCTTAATTACTTCTGCCTTGACACTGTTGTATTGTGGTAGCCTGGACAAGGCATCTGTCTCAGGGCTGTCATGAAGCAGTTGAAGTTGCAGAGCTCTGGTTTAACTGCATTACAGAGACTCACCATCTAATGTGCAGCTGATTCTTCTAGAGCCAGTGTGACAACCCTGACTTTGGCACCTTCTGTAGGGAGGTCCCTCCCATATTCTTGCATGTGCAGTACATGTGCGAGAAAAAATCTCACTTGCTGGGGATTCCAATCAAATTTGATGCCAAGAGAAGGCACCTTCTGTCCTAAGGATGGAAGCCTCCTCCCATCGAGTCGTATGTCTTGCTTTGCATCAAGATGTCTCCTGGGTGGATCTTCCATGGTGGCAATGGGTTTGCCAGTAGCCCCTGTGATTTCAGTAGATGCCCCTGTGATTGGGGATATCCTTTTGTGCTCCTATCTCATCTGCAGCACAACCCAGGGCATCCTGGATCTACATGCCATGAATGGCCTCCCTAAGTTTCATGGGTTCCCTCAGGAGTTGGTTGGACAGGTCTGGAGCTTCTTCCAGTTTGTAGAGGTCTTCCATCTCCTGCTTCCAGCTGGATCGGTGGCTCCCACTGGTCCTGCCGCCCCAGCCTTTTTTCTTCTCAATGCCAATAGGGCACCTCAGCTTGGCAGTGGTGCTTGAGACAATGTCAATCCAGGCATCTACTTGGGTTTTTGGGTTTTTTCCCCAGCATTCAGCCTCTTCGTGGTCACTGCCCTAGACAGATATGGTGTGCACAGTCTCCACAGTAGGGCTGTTACCTCTCCAGGGTGACCAGTTTGCAGTTCTTTCCTAATGTAAGGTCTTACCTCTCCAATCTTCCCAAAAAGCAGGACTCTTGAAACTAAAGTTCTTCCAAAAGGAGCTTTTATTGAAAGACTTATAATAGCAAGAGATCTAGGCAGAAACTAAAATTTCCCCACTTAAAAACAACAATTTAAAACAGTGCAAAAAAACTCTCACCCACAGTCAGGTAGAGTGGAGGAATAAAGAGCTTCACACAATGTTGGTCAAAGTATAAGCCTTTACTTTCTCTCCGGCACGGACTGTTAAGCATGTATTAAGTAATTGCAGTTTGAGTCAAAGCTGCTCAATGAGTGCTCCCCACCACTTTTAAACATCACGCAATGCAGCGCACAATTCAGCAATTTAGCCAGCCAATCAGTGATCAGGTTTTTTTGAGTTTCTTGGCTGTCTCATTTGACTATCAGCTGTTTGAATGATTGATGTCATTTGACCTCGCCGTCACTATCTCCTTTTTCAGTGTTTGGTGTTTTCAGTCATTAACAGCTGCCTTATGTCTCGAGAGGTTATCAGGCATAGCGCTCCCTCCCTGATTGGCAGCTCTGGGCCTTCAGGTTCATGGGACCTGACAATAGCAATGTAGGAAACAAAAATAGAAACTTCATATAGCAATTTCTCTAAGCAGGAAATAGAAATAGAAACTTCATATAGAGATCCCTCCAATCCTCCCCCTCTCCCACCAGAATGCCAATGTCCCAATAGAAATATATGGGACCTGACAGACGCTCAGAGTTGGTTTTTGGGATGTGTAGGCACATCGTTGCAGGGATCCCTCTTTGTTTCTTTGTAGGAGACTTCCCCCACAGCCACATCATTGGCATTGGCTTGGATGACAAAAGGAGCATTCAGGTTTGGGTACTTTAGGACTGGCTTGGCTGCAAAGAGGCATTTAAGTTTCTCAAATGTTACTTGATATTCCTTTGTTCATTGGAGAAGCTGGCTGGGGTTGGGCACTCTCCCCCTTTTGTTTTTACCAAGTTTGTGATGAGGAGAGCAATTTGGGTGAATAAGGGAATGAATTACCAATAGAAGTTTGTGAATCCCAAAAACTCTGCAGTTGTTTCCTAGTGCAGGGTGGAACCCAATCCAGTACCTATCAACTTTCAAAATGTCTCTAGCTGAAACCATATTTTTCTTGCTTCATTTCTTAGTTTACATGTTTATGGGGGGGAGAGGGACTTATGGAATGTAGAATGTTTTCTTCCAATTGTCCAGCCATAACAATGATAAGGCTCCTGAGAGCCAAGACCAGATCAACGTGCCCTAGCAATGGCAGGAGGGAGTGCTGAGAAGTTCATTACCTGCTTGGTTGGCTAACGTGACCTGTGACACAAGGGGGGTGGGCAATATCTATTCTTTAATTATACCAAAGTGTCATAATTATTCAGGGTTGGTTTCACATTTGACCATGTCGATATGATGTACTCAATAAACAGGACTTTTGAGGCAGCCATGGCCTCAGTCTTGATTTGATTGGGAGCATTACTCAGAACGATGACACTACTGCATGGACTTTCTCTGGGTCCATTTCAATCCATTTGTTGGGAAATGCTGTAACTTAAGTAGTCAATATTGCTTTAATGGAACTCACATTTAGAAAGTTTAATATATAGCTGGGCAGTGCAGTTTCTTTAGTACCACACACATCAACATAACATGCTCCATTATAGTCTCAGTATAAATCAAAATACCATTTAAATATACTAGCACTCCTTAGTATAAATGTTCATGCAGCACCACCTTTATCAGCTGCATGAAGACCAGAGGGGCTCCTTACAGTCCAAATGGGAGAATTATGAACTGGAAACATCCTAAAGGACAGTCTGTCTTCCATTCATCAGTCCTTACTTGGTAATGCTTCTTGCAAGTCTAGCTTTGTGAAAAATTTCCCCTTTGCCAGATAGGCTAGCATGTCTTTCATTAGGGGCAGGGTTTAAACATTTTCCATGCAGACAGCATTTAATCCTCTATAGTCCACACATAGATGAAAGAACCAATCTTTCTTTTCTCAGAACAGAACCGGGCAGCTACTTGGGTTAGGGCCAGTTGGATAAACCCTCGTTTGAGATTTTTATCAATGAAAGTCCATAGTTCACCCAATCCCATAGGGGTCATTGAGTATAGCTTGGGTTTGGGTAATTTGGCCACCAGTAGGATTTGTATGGAACAGTCAGTGTGCCAGTGAGGTGGGAGTATGTCCAACCCCTTTTCACTAAATACATCACATAGGTCTTCATACTCTTTGGGAATTCGAGGTCTTGTCTCCTTCTGTTCCTGGGATGCAGCTCCCATCTTCTGTCTGGGGTCTTGGGTCTCCTGATCCCTCCTCTGATTTTTCCCCAGGTGTATGTGTCATCTTTTTAACAGGTCTCTCTTCCAGTTCATGTAGGGGTTCCATTTCAACAGCCATGATAGCCCCAGGAACCAGTGATCCCTCCATGCCAGGGGCCACTATAAAACCCAGTCTCAGTATGTGCCCCCATTTGCAATTTTACCCATTTGGTGATGAACATCGCTGAGATAAACACACACACACACACACACACACACACACACACTATGGAGCTGTCCATCTGACAGAAGGCCATTGGCACCTTAAGCTGCTTAAGTCTGGCTCTAGCTTCTCAACTAGGGCAGAATTGACCAGGCATCAGGTGCAAACTGAGTTCATGAGGGCAACTTTGCTTTGAGTCCTGCGGTTTGGACCACTAGTTCTTTGGGGATGGTCACTGGAGTGATGGGGCCACTTACCAAGGAGTCTTCATTTGAGTTGGTCTTGGTTTCCCCAGAGCCCTCCTCTGGGTTGGTTGGAGTTCCATTGCCATCCCTGGGAGGTGGGGAGAACACTAAGACTTGTACTCCTTCCAGGGCCATTTCCCAGGTCTGCAGTGGTGGCTTGGTGGATTTCTTGGCAGGCCCAGGGGCTGGCACTCGGCTGCATGGTGCTCCTCCCTTCTGCATTTAAAGCAAGCAGTTGAGCACTACTGTGGGCCCTGGATCTTATCAGTGGTTTTGGGGCATCCCATTTCTCAGGAGGGGGCTTTCACCCCTGTATCCTGATCGATGCTTGTTCCAGGGCAGGTCGACCTCTACTTCCTCCACTAGGACATACCATCCATGGAGAGTGGATGGTGTATTTCCCCTGGAGATACAGGTGTTATAGATTTCATCACTCAGCCCATCCTTGAAGCAGCTGATGAGGCCAGTCTGTTAGTCAGCATGCCAGCTCATGAAATTCTTGGTTGTACTCAGCCAACACATCCTCCCTTACAGGATGGTTTTGATGTGGTCCCTGGCCTTGTGATCAGCCAGGGGATGCAGTTGAGATTTCTCAGCTCCAGGGTGTTGTCATTGTGGAGGGTCACCATCCATTGGGCAGCCAACCTTTCCAGGGTCATGGTAATGCATCTCACTTTGACTCCTTCAGTGGGTATTTCTGGACCATACTCCACCATGTAGGTCCAGACCTGGGCCAGAAAGAATTCCAGTTGCTGGGGGTCTTTGTTAAACTTCAAACCCAGAGAGGTTGCCTTGCAGGCTCTCTTTTCAACCAGGCTGGTCCTGCAGGCTGGGCAGTCACCCCCATTGTTGGGGAGGGTGGTGGCCACTGCTGTTGGGCTGGCTGTGGTACCAGCCATCGCAGTGGGGATGGATGTTCCATCTCCAGCTGTGGGGTGTGTGTGGATGTTCACCAGGCTGCCCCCTCCGAGCCAGGGTTTCATGCACTTTGAGGTTCTTGAAGCCCTCCCCCCCACTATTGGTATTCAGCCTTAGTTATGTATCTCTCTTTCCATTTTTTTGGTACTGAAATTGTCTTTCAGTTTATTAGAGAGATTTTTCTGTATTTTTCTTCTTCAATTGTATTATGGGCTTTTATAATCATATTCTTTAGAGTTTCACAAGTTTCTTGGGTTGTTGCCCTTTAAGTTACTCATCCATGGTGTCCTTCCCAAACGCTCTACAAGTTTGCTGACACCAACTCTTTTGAAGTCTAGCACTCTGGTTTTATTATGGTCCATTGCTTGTTTATGCATTATATTGAATTATAATATGACATGGGCACTCTCCCCCAAGGTTCCTGAAACTTTAGCCATCTATATAATTTCTTATTTGTAGTAAGAATTAGGTCTTGTACAACAGTCCCTCTAGTTCCATCCCCTATCTTTTGGATAACAGAGTTGTCAGCTAGGTTGGTCAGGAACCTGTTTGATTTCCCACTTGATGCAGAGTTTGTCTCCCAATTGATGTCAGGGTTTGTAAGTGAAGATTATTATTAACAGAGTTGGAAGGGACCTTGTAGGTCATCCAGTCCAACCCCCTGCTCAAGCAGGAGACTCCACACCACTTTTGACAAATGGCAATCCAATCTCATCCTGAATGTCCCAAGTGTTGAAGCTCCCACAACCTCCGAAGGCAGGCTGTTCCACTGGTTGATCGCTCTCACTGTCAGAAAGTTCCTCCTTATTTCCA
>JANHFT010073900.1:0-10954 GCA_032467955.1 Pseudoxenodon macrops | reverse complement strand
TCTCTTATTTTGTGTCTGTGAAAGTATGAGTGTGATTTGTTTCCTGTTCCCCACAAAAATGTGTGCCATCCCTTTTGGCCGTCACTCCCTTTTATGCCTTTTATCACAGGAATCTAAAAGAGGGCGAAACCATTAATCAATATATTGCCTCATTAAGAGCCACAGCCCTCTACTGCTATTTTGAAAATCTAGATAATATCTTATGTGACAGACTTGTATGTGGTATCAGAGATCTCCATTTACAAGCGCCACGTACTGACCAAAATGGAGCTACCCTTACAATTAGCTTTAGATGAAGCTAGGGATGCAGAGCTGTCCAACAAATCAGCTACTGAAATCCAACAAACAAACACCTCAGGTGTTCCCACCGAAACGAAATCAATCCATTCCGAAACTATAGACATGAGGAAGATACAAATGAAGAGGAAGATGTTCACCGCCTCAAGCTGCCCACCAATAACAATAATCCTAAAGAAAAACCAACATTTCAAAACACATGCCTCAGCTGCGGAGGGCAGCATCCACATGCAGCGTGTAAATTTAGAAACACCAACTGCCTGCAGTGTGGAAGGAAAGGACACCTAGCAAGAGTTTGCAGAGCTCCTCAACCCACCATGATGCCCTCAGCAAGAACACCATTCCTGAGAAAAACTTCCTTTAAACCAACAAACCGGAGAGAAGACTGCTTCAAAATAACCAAAGATAGATACCCTGCAGCATCAGTAATTGGACAAGCCAGTAATAATTGCAGGAACAAAATCTTTCTCACTGTTAGAACAGAAGGTGCTCCCTGCAAAATAGAAGTAGACACAGGGTCAGCTAAGTCCCTGATGTCCTGGAGCACCATTAAACGCTTAGTTCCTAGAATTTCCAAAAAAAATGATTAGGCCATGCCACCTCAGGCTTAGGGACTATCAAAGAAGGAGCATTCCCATCCTTGGTCCTGGGAAGTTTCAAATACAATTTAAACAATTCGAAGGTGGCTTCCCCTCATCATAGTAGAAGAGTCCCTCCCAAGCCTGTTGGGGCTTGACTGGTTTGACTCACTAGGCCTGGTAGTGTCTGGTATCCACCAAGTCAGTGAACCAGACATGACCAACTTGATCAAAGTGTTTGCAACAGTATATGAAGACGGCCTGGGTAAGTACACAGGCAAACCCCTTTTATTTAATTTAGACCCCCAGGTAGCACCAGTTTGCTTAAAGCCAAGGTGAGTGCTCTTTACGCTCAGAACAAAAGTGGACAAAGCCTTAGACAAACTTATAGCACAGGGAATCCTAGAGGCGGTCAACCATGCTAACTGGGAGACTCTTATCGTAACACCAGTAAAACCAGAGAAGTCTGTGAGAATCTGTGCTGACTACAAATGCACATTAAACAGGGCACTTCAACAAAGTGCCTATCCTGTGCCTGTCATTCAGCACTTATTACACTCACTAGGTGATGGTAAAATTTTCGCAAAATTGGATTTAACCCAGGCCTACCAACAAATCCCTGCGGACGCCCAAACTGCAGAGGCACATTGTGACTCATTAGGGGGCTTTCAAATGCCATAGGTTACAATTCAGCATTAGTGTGGTCCCTGGGATGACATCCTAGTGTCTGCCAACAACATTACTGAATTGTAAGAACGCCTAAGGGCAGTTCTGCTTAAATTAAAAAAAACAGGACTAAAGTTGAAAGGTGAAAAGTGTAAATTGGCTGTATTCAAAGTAGAATTCTTAGGATGCAGAATAGACTCCTCCAGCCTACCCCCTACTGCCACAAAAATAAAGACTATTCAAGAGGCCCTTGCACCTAAAAACAAGAATGAATTACAGGCCTTTTTGGATCTCTTAAAACTTATATATAGTTTATTTCTCCCCCACAAGGCATCAGTCACTATTACATAGACTATTGGATACAAAACAGTCCTGGCACTGGAGAAGAAAGGAAAAAGCTGCCTTCAGGGCAGTCAAAAGCCTCTTAACCTCTCAGATTGTATTGGTTCAATATAATGAAAAATTACCCTTGGTGCTGGCTTGTGATGCCTCCTCGTATGGCATTGGTGCGGTGTTTAGCCATAAGTTACCAACAGGAGTAGAAGCACTTATTGCATTTTTTTTCAAGAACCCTATCTAAGACTGAAATAAACTACAGTCAAAAGATAAAGAAGCCTTGGCACTAGTCACAGATGTCAAAATATTTCATTTTATGGTTGAAATTTTGACCTGATTACAGACCATAATCCATTGGTAGAGTTACTCTCAGGTGAGAGACCTAGATTCCTCAGGTCCTCTCACCACGCATGGCCAGATGGACTGTTTTCCTGGCATCCTATTCATATTTGTTAAGACGCCAATCAGGAAGGCATCTCAGCCATGCTGATGCATTAAGCCGATGCCCCTTGTCCATTGAGGGAGAAGACCCTGCACCAGCACACACAGTCTTACTTATCGAAACTACAGTGCCCCTTGACTGTAGGCAATGTAGCAAGACTCTCAACTAAGGACGTGGTAATTTCCCTGGTAATGGATTGGGTTAAGAAAGGTTGGTCATCCAAAACTGAGGGTGAAGAATTCAAACCTTTCAAGGCAAGACAACATGGACTGTCCACAATGCAGGGATATTTACTGTGGGGGAGCACGGTAGTATTCCCCAGCCCATTGAGACAAGATATCTTGACAGCCCTGCATGAGGGACACCCATGAATAGGTGCATATGAAGGCGCTGGGTTGCAGTTATGTGTGGTGGACCAAGATGGACCAAGCCATCACAGATTGGGTCTTGCATTGCCCAAAATGGCAAGAATCCAGATAGAGTCCACCCAGGGACCAACCCACTGCTTAGGAAAAACCCATAGACCCATGGTCTCGCATACACCTGGAATTTGCAGGGCCAGTTCAAGGTAAAATGTTTTTAGTGGTGGTAGACGCTTATTCTAAATGAGTTGAAGTCATACTGATGGCTTCTACCACCACTGAAGTAGCCTTCGAGCCCTATTTGCTACCCATGGATTGCCAGACATAATAGTCTCAGACAACAAACCACAATTAACAGCTGGTCATTTGAAGTTTACCTAGCTGGTCAAGGTATCAGACATGCCCTGATTGCTCCCTTTCACCTGTTGGTAACGGATTGGCTGAGAGGACAGGTTGGCCCTAAGGGAATGGTCTACTAAGATAGCAAAGTATTTTCTCCTACAACATGCCGCCCCCTGCTCAGAAATCAATCAGAGCCCAGCAGAAATGTTAATGGACCGGAGAATAAAGTTTAACCTAGATAGACTTCATCCCAACTACGCCCCAGAGAAACCTATGGATTCCACAGCTAAGATTAGGGAATTTCAAATAGGGTACCCAATTTATGCAAGAAATCACTATGGTTAGCTGGGGAAATTCTAACAGTTACTGGTCTCTGATCTTATACTCTTATGTTTGAAGATGGGCGAATGTGGCGACACCACATAGACAAATTAAGGGGGCGATGTGGAAACAAAACAAAATTGCAGGCTGACCTACCAGACAGATGTTGGCCTACCAAGAACCACGACAGAGCGAAACCCGATGACAACACGACACACGAGGTGCGAAAAGCTGCAGGTTTACCAGAGGGTTTGGACTGTGTTCCAGTGTTGCTGGTGTCCGAAGGAGTTGGGGAGCAAGTTCCGCCTGTTCCAGAGACATCCTCAGAAACTACATCTGCTCTGGTCCCAAGCAAAGGGTTCCGCAGACGCAGAAGGACCAGACACTGCCTGGCCTATCTCCAGGACTACAAGTGCGCCAACTGATGATCCTGCTTTCTCAAATCCAGTCTGTTCCTGGCGCAGGAACAAAGGTGCATCTTGATTGTCTGCCTACAGATGGCGCCAACTATAAAAGAGCTGTCAAAGTGTCAAGCGGCTGCTGCTGTTGTAAGTGCAACAGCCACTGGTTAGATCTAATGTTAGCTGAAATAAATGTGTTAGCCTTCCGTATGGTCTCGTCTCAGTCTGTCTGCCCTGCCAAGGGTCAGAACACTGTTCTTAAGTGAGTTCTGCCCCATTTTATGACCTTTTTACCACAGTTACTACCACAGCTGTTAAGTGAATCTGACTTCCCCATTGGTTTTGCTTGTCAGATCGCATAGGGGATTATCATGACCCTGGGACACTGCAATGATCATGCATGCCAGTTGCCAAGCATCCACATTTTTTAACCATGGGGATGCTGTTACAGTCATAAGTATGAAAATGGTTATAAGTCACTTTTTTCAGTGCTGTTGTAACTTTGAACAGACCGTAAATGAAGGATGACCTGTACGCTATTTACTTTTTATTTATTTTGAAATATTTAATAAAAGGAGGTTTAAATGGTTGAGGCACTTAAGAGAAGGGGGTCAATTTAGAATATTTAATATTTACATCAGAAATCGACTACTTTAAAAATATCACTTTTCTAGAAAAACAGAAATAAAACTAATTTCATCTGTTTCTAAAGCACATACTAATTTTTCATTCCATGGAACTCTCCTCTCTTCTTTTTCTTCTCAAGATCAGTCTTATTAGTATTATAAACATCCTACTGTGGACAAAGTCTGATTTCTGAGAGGAAGTACTGATAAGTTATGGACATTTTTCCTTACAATAAATGTTCTACTTATGCTGCCAGCTAGCTGTCACAGAAGGTAACAATAGAACTGCGAAGAGGCATAGAACAGCATTTTTCCTTGTCACAGCAGCTTTTCCTCAGATAAGAGGACAGAGTACGCACTACATTGCTCTATCACCCATCACTCACTTAGAAAAGGCAAAGAGAAGGGTGTGGATTCTTTCTGCCCTTTTTTGAGAATGCAAATCTATTAGGGTAGAAAGCCCATCTACTTTATGTTGTAATCCGTCGGTAGGAAGTCCATCTACCGTATGTTGCCCAGCTATCATATGTTGTAGACCTTGCAGCCCAGAACATGTTTCTTTTGCTAAAGCCAGTCCTTCTAAAAATCCAAAGCAGTTTACTCCCAAAGAAGATTTTGTGTGATAACTAAAATGTGCAGCACTCACATGGAATTAAGTGCATCTGTTTTAATAGTTACTTATTGCTTTTAGTGTGATGCACCCATTTCAGAGTTGGGGGTTTCCAATCCCTCCCTTTTTTTGGCACATAGTCTGGAAGTTTAGAATCATCTGGATTTAATTCAGACCAATGTTCTGAGGGTCTTGAAGTCAGTTCTGATCATCTTATCACCTCTAAATAAGAAAAAGCATATAGTTTTTATCTGTTTGCAAGGGCAATTAAGAAAAAGTCATATCTTCCTTGTCCAGATTAAATCTGATTTTATCATTGTAATTTTCATCTGATCCATTGCTGTCAGACACTAATTCAGAAATGGAAAAGATGAAAATGATGGAAAGAATAGAATATAGAATAACAGAGTTGGAAGGGACATTGGAAGTCTTCTAATCCAACTCCCTGCTAAGGTAGGAAACCCTATACCATTTCAAACAAATGGTTGTCCAGTTTCTTCTTAAAAACTTCCAGTATTGGAGCATTCACAACTTCTGGAGGCAAATTGTTCCACTGATCAATTATTCTGTCAGGAAATTTCTCCTTAGTTTTAGGTTGCTTCTGTCCTCGATTAGTTTCCATCCATTGCTTCTTGTTCTACCCTTAGGTACTTTGGAGAATACAGTAGTTTGACTCCCTCTTCTTTGTGGCAACCCCTGAGATATTGGAACACTGCTATCATGGCACCCATAGTTCCCAGAGTAAAACCATATTGCTTTTTATCTTTTTCAAACCTTTATTGTATTTGCAAATGTGTGTACCAATCTGCTTTTTTAAATAAATCTAACATGTACTTCTCTTGGTAGATTGTGTCTCATTGCATATCTTGTATGCACTCTGAATATTTCATCGATCTCATTTAAAACCTTATCTTTCCCCCATTGATTCTGCCAGAATCTCCGTTATCACTTCCGCTAGGTTTTCTCCTTTTTCCTCCTCAATGATTTGAAAGTGTAGATAATAATCAGCCTTGTCCATTTCCAATGTTATAATTGCCCTGTCCTGGTTTTTTCCTGTGGCCATTGTGTTTAAATTTATCTCTTCCACTCTTTTCTCTATTTTATCACTCCTTTCCTCCACTTTCAGGCAAAAGCTGATCGGCTAGCAGCATGGTGGGCGAAATAGCCCAATTCCGCTGGGAACCTTCCAATAGGTCGGGAGGCTGCCGGCTGGCAGTCCTCTCCTGCAGCGATCACAGGCTTTGTCCCTGAGGCGCTTTGCCTGTAGGAGGATCCGGAGCCGCTTCCAGCTGATTGGAATGGTGCGGTTTATTTTATTTTTCTCTGGAGTGCCCATGAGGTTTCTTCCGTGGTGCTGCAGCCAGGGGATCGGCTGCCGGGCTTACGACGAGTTGCGCCCACAAGGAGACTCTGAGGCACATGCGCAAGAGGCTAACAGGTCCGTCCGCCATTTTGTTCCCTCATGGTGAAGGGAGAGATAACCGGGCACAATGCAGCTCCTTTGAAGCCAGGTATTTACTCTTGGGGACTCTTTCAGCTTTATTAAGGTGTCTAGCCTGATCGTGTAACCTCTTAGTGCCCATTACTGCAGGATGGCCTCTAAATCTTCGTCTACCTCCAGAACAAGGGATCAAAAAGGATCCTCTGGAGGTTCTAGGACAGGCCATGAGTTCACTAGGGCCTCCAAAGCGGCTGAGCGTGCGACTAAGCAAAGACACAAGGCAATTGAGAGGGCCATTGCCAAGGCCTCTAAGGAAGCCACTAAACGGAGCAAGGGCTCTAAAAATTCAGGCACAGAGGTGACTCAGCACCATGCCCCAGAAGTTAATCTTTTTCCAGTCATTGTGGAAGAACGCCCAGCGCCATCCTTATCACGAGATGTCTCCATGGATGAGCCCTTCTCTTCCAATCCCTTGCTATTTGGGCACTTACAGGGACCTGAGGACTCTGAATGTATGGAAGACAGGGATCTTCCCTTTGAACCTTTAATAGAATCTGAGGAGTCGACTACTTCTGGCCCTCAACATACCAGGCCCAGACCCCTACCAGAAGCCACGTTCACTCCCACGGCAGCAGGCCTCCAGTCTGATTAGCCTAGTTCTTTTATGAATCCTAGCAGCATGAAAGCTTTGATTTCAGATGCCATTAAACGACATCAAAGCAGGCCTCTACAGCACAGGGCTGGCAATAGGAGCTCCAAACGCTCAAAACGTCTGGGTACCCATCTTAGGGAGGACCTTATTGTCGATGAGGACTCTACTGACTTGGACTCCGCCTCTCAGGGGCCCTCTTCCAGAGAGGAATTCCAGTGTGAGTTGGAATTGTCGGAAGATTATTTCCCCTGACCAGCCTGCCTTTGTGGACCTGTTCAAACCCCAACTTTTTAAGTCCTTAATTCACAAGGCTACGATATCTACTGGATTGGGTATCTCTCAGGCCCCTTCAAATAAGGACACTGGTCCTTCTGTTCCAGCGGACAACCTGTTTAAGGAACCTAGTATAGAGACTGAAGAGGTTCCATCCCCCAAGATGTTCTATGACATATTACACAGGCAGTGGGCATCCCCAGGGTCAGGTTCCAACCCCAATAGTCTGGATAAACGATTCTATAACATGGATCCGGACTTCATGAAGGCACTCCAGGTACCTTCCATCGATGCCCCTATAGTGGCCCTTTCCCAGCATTCAGTTTTGACAGCCCTCCTGGAGAAAGCCCTCCGGCCTGAGGACAAGAGATCTGAGCAATCCTTGGTCAACACTCACCAAGCGGCTGCATGGGTAGTTAGAGCTTCTACAGCTGCTTCCTTCTTTAGCAGGACAGCACTTCTCTGGTTAGAAAAGCTCCAGGAATGTTTGCCCATTTCCGACTCCCGATCTCATCAGGATCTCAACAAGATCATGGCTGCCATTGAATTTTCTGCTGATGCCACACTAAATGCCTCCTGCTTTGCAGCCAAATCAATCGGCTGATTCCAGAAATAAATGGCGATTGGCCGCTTCCACCTATGTGGGAGACAAATTGTTTGGTTCTTCACTTGATCCTCTCCTGATTGAGACTAGGGACAAATGCAAAGTTCTCCCAAGTTTGTCCAGACGCTATGAGTATCAACTTGCCTCTTATTCCTGGAATTGGCCCTTTTGGGGTTCGGACAGCGGATTTAATTACCCGTGTTCGCAGCAAACTTCATCCCCCAGACAAGAGCCCCAGGATATGCAGGGAAGGCAGGGACAGAGAGGATCCTCCAAACGATTTTTCCAGGGTGGTAGAGTCACCTAGTGCCCACCACTTGCCTTCTCCATTTGGGGGCCATCATAGACACGGTGTAGTCGAGGGTGTATCTGTCTCTGGAGCGTCAGGCCAATCTCAAAGAATTGGCGATGCGCATCATTACAGCGGGATGCAGCTCCTCTCTACAACTGTCTCAACTTCTGGGCAAGATGTTGTCATGCTTCTCCATTGTCCCTTGGTCTCGTCTTCACTGCAGACCCCTTCAGTATTTCCTTCTTCCATTTCAACGGTCCTTCAAGGGGATGTCATTGGCCAGAATTCGGGTCCCTCCAGAGGTCATCCGCTCTTTCCAGTGGTGGACCTCCCAGTCCATTGCCAGGGGCACTACGTTCAGGGAACCCACTTGATTGATCCTGACAACAGACACCAGCCTGTTTGGTTGGGGGGCTCATCTCCAATCAAACATGGCACAAGGACAATGGTCCCAGGAAGACTTTGACACACAACATCAATTGATTGGAACTCAGGGCGATCCACCTAGCGCTCCAGTCATTTGAGGACCTGGTAGCAGGGCAAGACATTCTGGTTCTAACGGACAACATGGTGGCAAAGGCACACATCAACCGCCTAGGAGGAACTCAGTCCAAACAGCTGATGGGGGAAGCCCAGCTTCTGGGACTCTGGGCCGAGACTCACCTCCGATCCATTCGAGCCTCTCAAATTTACGGGGTGTCAAACACTCGGGCAGATTGGCTCAGCCGATTGTCATTAGACCAAGCAGAGTGGCAACTAGACCCTCATCTGTTTCAGAAGGTGGGGGACCGCTTCGGCAGACCGTCAGTGGACCTGTTTGCTTCCAGACAGAACAGGCTCCTCCTCCTACTCCTCTCCTCCTCCTCCTTCTCCTTCTTCTTCTTCTTCTTCTTCACTCATGACAACCTCTGGAGGTTCTGAAGGCCCTGGCTGAATACCTACCTCTGGCACTGCGTCTTCTCCAGCCTCCTCACTGTCCGACTCTGGTGCTAGCTGCACAGGCCGCTGGCGAATCACCACACCATCCTCCTCGCTGTCTGAATCAGCTACCAGCTGCACAGGCTGCTGGCGGGCCACAACAGGTACATGCAACTTGTAACTTTGCAGGTGGTGCAACATGCAATGAGTAGTGCAGCCCTCACCAGCCAGAACGAGGTAATAGTGCTGTTGTGGCAAGGGGGGGTGGCGCAGGCGGGCCAAAGCAATGGGTGTCGGCAACCCATAGCTCTTTCATCCCCCTGCTATGGCTTCCTGTTGGATGATCCCACCACTGGCTGTCCCTGCCCCTCGCCCACCCTGTCACTCCTCAGCTGGCCTGAGAAGGGAAGGGTGGGGGATGGAGATTCGCTTCTAGGTCTGTTCGCTGATTCATTGCTTGATTATCTTTTGCAGAATCTTCCCTGGTATTGAGGTCAGGTTGATAGGTCTGTAGTTTTCTGGATCTATTCCCTCCCCCTTTTTTTGGCAGTTTCCTGGTACTCCATGATTTTTGAAATATATAATTCAGTGGTTCTGAGATCACATCTGCCAGTTTCTTCAGAACCTTGAGGTATAATCCATCTGGTCCTAGTGATTTGAACTTGTCTAGAGTGGGCAGGTGCTCACTTATAATTTTCTTCTCGATTTTAACTTGTGTTCCTAATCTGTTTTTTTGAAGTGCTGTTTTTTATATGTTTGACTGTTTTTTCCCTTTGTGTAAAGGGAAAACGAGTTAAATAGTTCTGCTTTCTCCCTGTTACTTGTCACTTTCTTGCCACTTTCTCCCACCAGTGGACCAATAGTTTCCTTGACTTTTTCTTGTTTTTAACGGGTTGAAAACTTTTTTTGTTATTTTTTTACTTTTGTCGCAAGCCTTAGTTCATTATGAGCCTTAGTTTTCCTCACTTCAACTTTGCAGGCTTGAGCTATTTGCTGATATTCTGCCTTAGTTATGTGCCCCTCTTTTCACTTTTTATACTTGTCCTTTTTGTCTTTCAATTTATGAGAAAGTTCTTTATGCAGCCATGCTGGTTTCTTTTGAGAGTTCTTCATAAAGAGTTATTTTTCTGTTCTTCATATGTTTTAGTCTCCAAAACTGGATGCAGTATTCTAGGTGTGGCCTTACTAAGGCTTTATAAAGTGGTACTGATTTTGATTCTATGTCTCTGTTTCTACAACTAAGGATTGTATTAGCTTTGTTTGGCTTCTGCCACACACTGCTGACTCATGTTTAAGTGATCATCCACTAGGACTCCAAAGTCCCTCTCATAGTTACTGTTTTTCAGCCAGGTTTCACCTAATATGTTTTGTACCTTTGGTTTATCCGGCCCAGGTGTAAAACCTTGTTTTTTTCCATAATAAATTTTATTTTGTTGGATAGGGCCCATTGTTCAAGTCTTTCAAGAGCTTTTTGGATTCTGAGCTTGTCTTCTCTGTGTTGGCTATTCCTGCCAACTTAGTGTTGGCTGCAAATTTGATGAGTTCCCCTTCTATTCACTCATATAAGCCATTTATGAAGATATTGACAATTACTGGGGCTAAGATGGAGCCTTGTGGTACCTCACTGCTTACTTCTCTCCATTCCGTCAACTTCAACTCCCTCTATCACTTCTTCTCTACCTGAAGGCTCTGGAGGGTAAAAAACGACCCAACACACAAACCGGAAGTGACTCCGATTTGCCTGCTGGGCCATTTTAAACCCTCCGGGGGCTTCAGGGGAGCCTCCTGAAGCC
>JANHFT010073793.1:0-10957 GCA_032467955.1 Pseudoxenodon macrops | reverse complement strand
CCTGGTAGGCAGATTTCCCCCCCTATTTTCCTCCCCAAAAACTAAGGTGCATCTTATACTCAGGTGTGTCTTATACTCCAAAAAGTATGGTATGTTATTCATAATTCCCCAGTTTTATGATGAACATATGAGTACATTAGAAACTATGTCTTTATTGTTTATTCTCCTACAGCTTTCATTTCCAAATGCTTAGACACAACTTTAACACTCAGTTCTGGACAAATAGTTCTGATTATTTCCTGGGGTTCAATTTAAGACAAAAGAAAAATCCTCTCCCCCAGTTCCACCATGGCTCACCTTCTCTTCAGCACCAGTCTTAGCTGTTATTTTTCAGTTGTCCCAGCTTTCTAGTGGCCATCTTTAGGCTGCTGCTTCTTCTTGCCATGGCTGAGAGGAAAGAAAAATCCCGTACCAGGCAGGAGAGCTGCAACTCTCCCCGACCTCACAGGGTGCTCTTCTTTGCTTCACCTCCCCTTTAGGGTGGTGTAGGCTTCCTCTGGAGCCCATGAACATGAAGAGTTCAGCACAGGAAATGTGGAGACCTGTTCCTCTGTGTCTGTATGACAGTGACATCAAATCGGAGTCCTATACAGTATACAATTGACAAATTTCATAGAACTTTGTTTTTCACTTTTGAAGATTGTGGTAACACTTCTCTCAAATTATTGTATTTGGAAGTTGCACAGCTGCAGACTATTCAAATGTGAAAGGACCATGTAGGATAAGAAATCAATGCTTCTCCTCTTTAAATTCATGGTGTTTCTCCGTTCTAGTTTCACCCCTTTCTGGAGAAAAATGAATTGTGCAATCTTTCCCTACTGAAACTGTACTTGGATGAAAATGGGGATGTAGCTGCAGATCTGAATATCATAAGCTGGGTGGTTCTTCCCAAGGAGGACCCTATCAAAGAGCAGCTGGGAAGTTTTGAAACTCAAAATTTTATTATTAACCAAGATGCTCTTTCTCGGCTAAAGTTGCTCAACAAGGTGGGGAAAATATTGATGATTTCCCCCCCTCTTTTTTTCCAAAGCCTTAGGATGCATTTCAAGTGGGTGAAGCCTAGTCATCAATGTGGATGTGAATTGAATGTGGGGAGTAGAAAATGATTATTATTTTTTAGACTGCTTGGGTGGTTTGATCAAGGTGTCCTCCTGATGCTATAATATGGAATTGTGTTTTAAGGGGATTCAGCCAGGTCCAGAAATAATGCTGGATAACTATTCTTTAGCACACAGTTCATGACTGTGAATCCTCTGCTAATCAGTTTCTCCATAAACCTGGCCATCAAGTTCTTCAGATTGTGTTGCTAGTAGTCTTAACTTTGCTTGTTCCTTATCCTCAAGTAGCAAAGAAGAATATTCTGTTGACGAATGCCTGAGATTAGATTTGGACTGAATCAGTTGAAATTGAATCTAGACCCTCTTTCTAAGATCCCACCAGTCAAAATTCTTTGATTGACAAGGTCTGTAGTCTACCTCCCCTGCCTGAAGGAGTGGCACAGGGTGATATCATGGGGCAAAGCCAGTTCCATATATACCGTATTTTTTGGACTATAAGATGCACTGGTATATAAGATGCACCAAGATTTCAAAGAGGTAAATAAGAAAAAAAAGTTTTTGT
Source organism: Pseudoxenodon macrops (assembly GCA_032467955.1). Lineage (NCBI taxonomy): Eukaryota > Metazoa > Chordata > Lepidosauria > Squamata > Pseudoxenodontidae > Pseudoxenodon > Pseudoxenodon macrops. The sequence goes on along the minus strand of JANHFT010073793.1, from coordinate 9,337 downwards.
TCTTCTCAGCCCTCAGAAAAAGTCTGCAGGCCTCCCAAACCCTCTGTGTACACTGTTTTTATTTTGCAAAAACTGGCCTGTTTTTCAACTGTTTTTGCAAAAAACGGGGTGCACAGTGGGCTTAGGAAGCTAGCAGACTGCTTCTGTGGGCTGGCAGAAGGCAAAAACAACCCATTTTTCACCAAAACGGGGGAGTTTTTGCCTTCTTCCAGCCCACAGAAACACTCTGCAAGCCCCCAAACCTTTTGCATACCCCATTTTTTGTAAAAATTGGATGCAGGGGTGGGGCTTCAGGAGACTAAAATTGCTGTATTCAGTGTATAAGATGCACCAACATTTCCACCCTCTGTTAGGGGGGAAAAGGTGTGTCTTATACTCCGAAATATATGGTAGGTAATAGCCAACACCTTGAATTGGACCCAGAAGCAAACTGCACCCAATGCTGTTTGTGGAGCAGAGGTTATATGTGCCCTTCCTTACAACTGCTTGAAACTAGTTACATATTTTATATTTGACTAAATAAAGCTCAGAGATTACTTGGCTAACATTCATGTCCACCTCCATTATCGGTTGATGGTGAGGCCTAATGTATTTTCTTTGGCATTCCTTGTTTTTCTTCTTAGTCTCTGCCTCAGTCCAGATGTGTGGAAAAATGTCATCCTGGATTTGTAAAACGAGCTAGGGAAGGAGAACCAGTTTGCTGCTATGACTGCATTCCTTGTCCCGCTGGGACCATCTCCACTCAGGAAGGTTTGAAATGAGGAGTCCTTGATGCTCTTTGAGTTTGGTTGTTTTCTTTCAGATGTTGCATTACCCAAACTAGATAACATAATCAATGCAAGTCACTAGCACTGATGATGTTACACTGAAGTGGTTTCCAAGTAGAAATGAATTTGGATATACCAAAAAAAAAGGAAATATTTGTAGCTCAGTGTTTAAATGAGAGCTCCTTGGTATTATCTGAGCTTCGTTTTCTTTCTTACAAGCATTTCATTACAAACTACACAACATCATCAGTGATGTTAAGTAGTTGTTAATTATCTTAGTTTGGACAATGAAATGTCTGCAAGAAAACAACAGGGGGCAGTTTTGGCTAGAGGAGCCTTCACTCTGATTTTTTTTCTGTATCACACAGCTCTTTCCCGGAGTGGGGGATTTGTTGATACCTTAGTCATTCCTATTCAAATTATTGCTGTGTGCTCTACATGGGGTTGCTCTTGAAGACTAAAGTATACAACTGGTCCAGAATGCAGCATCATACACATTGTTGGCTTCCCCTATATTCACCACTATGTGATGAGTTGCACAGTCCAATTCAATTCACTCGAAAGTCCCAGAGTATCAACAGCTCTTCTCCCTGAGGATATTTGCTTGTCCCACCAGAACAGATATAATAGGCACACTCCACATCCATTCATAGAACATTACTATCTTTGGAAACCAGCATTTTCTGTTGCAGCTCCTACCCTATGAAACACCTTCCCTTTGAAATCCAACAGGCCCCCATCTTCTTCCAGCCATTAAAATTAGGTGATGTCAATGCTGGATGGGCAGGGGCGAGTTCCGGATCCTGCTTCTGCACATGTGCAAAAGCAAAAAACAAGATGGCAGCGCTTCGGGGGCATGGCAGGCCCGGGTCGGTACTGGTTCCAGTGAACCAGTCTGCCCTGTTACTAATGGTTCCGCAGAACTGGTCCGAACTGGTAGGAACCCACCTCTGAGGATGGGAATGTAGTGAGTTGTCTCAGTGAAGGGTGGTTGTGGTGCCAGGTATTTCATTTTTGGGGTTCACTTGGTTGCTGTTTTTATTATTGTATATATTGGATACATTTTGTTGGATGTTAAGGTGTCCTAAATTGGTTTAACATTGGAAGCCAGACAAATATTATATATATTTTTACCATTTGCTATGGTATTCTGGTCTCTCAATATAACTTGTCATCCAAAGAAGATATTTATTGAAATATAAAAAGAGTTATAAAAGAAATGTTATTTTCTGTTTTCTCAGATACTGAAAAATGCACCAAGTGCCCAGATGATCAATATCCAACTGAGAATCGAGTCCAGTGTATCCCCAAAAGAATAACCTTCCTGTCCTATGAAGAACATCTGGGCCTCCTCCTAGTTTCCTTTGCCCTATTCTTGTTCCTAACCACGGGCTTCATTTTAATAATATTCCTTAAATACCTAAAAACTCCCATTGTCAAGGCCAATAACCGGGATCTCTCCTTCATCCTCCTGGTCTCTCTCCTGCTTTGCTTCTTGTCTTCTTTTCTCTTCATTGGACGACCAAGTAAAGCCACCTGTCTATTCCGGCAAACTGTGTTCAGCATTGTGTTTTCAGAAGCCGTGGCTTCTGTGTTGGCCAAAACTATTATGGTAGTGCTGGCCTTCCTAGCCACAAAACCAGGGAACAGAGTGAGAAGATGTCTGAAGAAGAGCTTGGCTGTCTCCATCATCCTTTCTTGTTCTGGTATCCAAATTATCATCTGTGCCATGTGGCTGGGAATTTCTCCTCCATTCCCTGAGTCTGACTTGCATTCCCAGAGAGGAGAGATCATCCTTCAGTGCAATGAAGGTTCTGTTACGATGTTTTATGTTGTCCTCAGCTACATGGGTTTCCTAGCTGCCATTTGCTTTATTGTGGCTTTCCTGGCCAGGAACCTGCCTGGTGCCTTTAATGAAGCCAAGCTGATCACCTTCAGCATGCTGGTCTTCTGCAGTGTCTGGATCTCTTTCCTGCCCAGCTACTTGAGCACCAAAGGAAAGTCCATGGTGGCTGTGCAGGTCTTCTGCATCTTGGCCTCTGGTGCAGGGTTGCTCTGCTGCATCTTCTTCCCCAAATGTTACATTATCATCTTTAGACCAAATCTGAACACTAAGGAACATCTAATGATAAAAGTAGGGAACTGATAATGAAATGCTTTCTTAGATCCAAAACATTTAATTATTGATTGCAATTATTACGCTGTTTTATGTTCTATGTTTGTTTGCTTCATTTGCATGTTTTTGACAATTTAGGTTATTTATAACTGAAACTATGCATATATTAAAATTGTGAGTCTAATCAAATAAAAAATCCAAGATAACATCAAGCAATAAAATAAAAGAATCAATCATTAAGATTCATGGTTTTTTTTAAATGTTGATAGGCCTTCTTTTCCTCAGTACACAGGTTAGACAGTATTCGGCTTAAGCAAACCTTCAGGCGAAAACAATTTTGAGCTATGTCCTGGGCTTTGGAGTTCCCTAAGCTTGGCAGTTATCTTCAAAGTTGGTTAGGAAGGTCTCTTCATGGCTCTTTGGAAATCAACATTTTATTGCCCCACACTTTGGGTAGTATAACAGCTCTCACTGCTGCTGGTGCTCCTTCTCTTTCTCCTGATGTGCTTTTTCTCAGCAATCTCCATTCAGGTCCAGATCAAGTTCCTCCTGGCTTCCTCTCTCTTAGCCTTCAGTTCCAGCTTCTCTGAGCTGAGGTGCTGAACAGACTTTTTGACTTCTGCTGAGGTGTCTCACATATCAGACATTTTTATATGAATGAAGGCAAATATTCATGTCCCAGGATAATGTTGCAGGATCCAATCTGAGATCAGATTCATGCTGGAGCCCACCCCCAGCGGAGTTTTCTCTACACTCTACACTCTGTAGAGTGTGTGTTTTAGGACTATTCTGTGTGTGGTATTTATATGGTGCCTCATTGTGTGTGACTTTTTATTTGTTGATTAGGGTGTTTGATGGCTGGCCCTGAGAATGGGCTCTAGCATGAGTCTGAAAGATCAGAAGACTAAAACTCTGGTCCTGGTAACTAACCCAGGTTGAATCTTGCAGACATTTTTATGGTCTCTGCCTTCCTGACAGGACCTGCATATCAGTGCTCTTTATCAGTATTTCTCCACTGATTGACTCCCCTAGCACTAACTAACCTATCCGTTGTTTCTGGTTTGTGGGGGGAAATGTCAAAATCTTTGGTTGGTGTGTTACCTATGCTGGTTAAAAGGGGAAAGGAAAGGAGGAAGAGGAACATTTTTTGGCACCAGAGGTGGGACATTTCAGTCTCTTTGGAAAATGACTGAAATAGCCAAGGTGAGTGATCCCATCCTGGTTTACCTCTACAGCTAAGCAGGGGCGAGGAAAAGCTCCTCCTTTCCTTCCTCCCCCTGCAACCTAGGCTTGTGAATATTGACAACTACCATATTTCTGTGTTGTTTTTGTGTTGTAATGTGTCTGTGTAAGCACATGAGTTTTGTCTGTCTGTCTTTCTGAACCATGCGGTGTGCTCACCCACAATTATCCCAAAGCATGCCTTGAACAACTTCTTGCTTGTGTCTGCTGTTTTCCTCATAAGGAAAGGTTTGTGTGTGGGGTGGGTGTGGGTGGGGAGCAGATTAGGACAATATTTGATTGATGGACTGGTATGGTCTACCTGAAAACAAAGAGAATTTTTTTAAAAATGGCTCTGGAAGGAATCCAGGCCCTGAATGAATGCATTGCTGTATCAAAGTAGGAATGCAATGCACAGTCCAAATCTTTCCTTAGGATTACTTTCTTTCTTTTTTTAATTTTTTTAATTGAAAATACAATTAAAAACATTGGACATGGTGTGGTCTCCAGGGTTTACACTGTTTCACCAAGTCACACCTTACAATAAAATAAGTTTTCCATTATAATCTTATATACAATCAACAGCTTTCAATAAACAGTATGCTTTTCCATCTGTATGTATTGTTATTCTGCCAGTTATAATCTTATTTACACAACATATTGATACAACAATTCCTGAATATTTGACTTATCCATTGTCACTTGTCTCAGCATTCCTCCTCCACTCCAGCCATCTATACACTCTATTCCAGATTTCATGATATTCTGATTCACTCTTCTCCTTAAGCTTCATCGTCAGTCTATCCATTTCTGCATAGGATAATATTTTAGTTATTACTTCCTCCTCTAAAGGGGTCTCTGTATTTTTCAATTTTTGTGCAAATGTTAACCTTGCTGCTGTTAACAGATGCAACATTAGATGTAATGTCCCTTTATCATATTTGTCTATCGTAATACCCAACAGGAGGAATTCTGGTTTTAATTCTATGTTTTGCCCTAATATCTTCTCTAGCCTTTGTTTTATTAATTGGCAAAAGTTTTGGGCTTTTGGACACTCCCGCCACATATGGTAATAGGTGCCTAGCATTTCATTGCATTTCCAACACCTTGCTGACATTTTTTTATTCATTTTAGCTAATCTCGTAGGGGGTAGGTGTCACCTATAGAACATCTTGAATAAATTTTCTTTATATGCCGTGGCTAATGTGAGCTTCCTATTTCTTTCCCAAAGTGTTTGCCACTTGTCTAGTTCAATCCCATATCCAAAATTTCTACTCCAAATTAGCATCGTCTCTTTTACCTGCTCTTCCAGCATGTCCTGTTCCAATAAGTATTGATATATCTTTCTTATTACTTTGTCTTCTGTTCCCAATAATATTGTATTTAATTCTGTATATCCTAATTTAATTCCCCAGTCTTTTTTATCTTTTGTATACCACGATTGTACTTGGAGGTAAACCCACCATTCTAATTCCATACCCTCCTCTGATAAATTTTTCCTGGATTTCAATTTGCCTTTTTTATCCAAGATGTCCTTATACATGATCACTCTCCTAGATTTCATAAAATTTGGGTGCATGTAACTCTCCAATGTAGATAGCCAAAACGGTATTTCCATGTAGTTTCCTCTTTTAATCTTAATCTAAATATCTAGTAAGGCCCGTCTGACATAATGTTTCTGGAAGTACCGATGTACCCTATACTTTTCTTCCCAAAGGATCGCATGCCAACCTGTCTGCATATCATGGCCTTCTAATGCTAGTAGCCTCTTATTTCTCAAATATATCCATTCTTTTGCCCATGTGAGAGCAGCTGCTTGATGGTATTTTTCCCAATCAGGAAGGCCCAATCCCCCACTTTCTTTGGAATCCTGTAAAAGTTTGTGTTTTATTCTTGGATTCCTCCCTTGCCAGATAAATTTGGATATAATTTTATTTAGGTTTCCAAAAAAGTAATTTCCCAGCCTAATGGGTATACATTGAAATAGAAAGAGAAGTCTGGGTAGTATATTCATCTTTATGGATGCAACTCTTCCCATGAAGGAGAGTTGTAATTTTTTCCATCTGTCTAGGTCCAATTTAAGTTGTTCGAGTAATTTTTCATAATTGTCGCTTTGGAGCGTGGATTCCTAAATATCTCAACCTTTTAGTTGTCTGAACATTTATTTTCCCAATCAATTCATTTTTTTGCAGTTTTGTCATATTTTTAACCAACATTTTAGTTTCCCCTTTGTTTATCCTCAGATCCGCTACTTCTCCCTTAGGATTACTTTTATTCACCTACGTCCTATCACATGAGAATGGAGTGCATTGCTACAATTAGAATATAGAATAACAGAGTTGGAAGGGACATTGGAGATCTTCCAGTCCAACCCCCTGCCTAGGCAGGAAACCGTGCACTACTTCAGACAAGTGGTTATCTAACATCTTCTTAAAAACTTCCAGTGTTGGAACATTCACAACTTCTGGAGGAAAGTTGTTCCACTGATTAATTGTTCTAACTGTCAGGAAATTTCTCCTTAGTTCTAAGTTGCTTCTCTCCTTGATTAGTTTCCACCCATTGCTTTTTGTCCTACCCTCAGGTACTTTGGAGAATAGTTTGACTCCCTCTTCTTTGTGGCAACCCCTGAGATTAATTTGAAGATATAATATTCCAATCTTCACTATAAATCGGTTGCATATAGTTTAATTGAAGTGTGTGTGTATTTACCGAAAAGATGGACATGATATGTATATCTTACTTAGTTTACTCTTAGTATCTATTACTTACTCTTGCTAAAAATGCTTACATGTGTATTTTAACCTCTGCAGTTCGCACATGCCCCAAACTCTCAACCCCTCAAAATGGCCACATTAATTGCTCATTAAGTGAGATCTCTTATAAGACGGTGTGTTTATTCACTTGCAATGAAGGCTACGAACTGGAAGGCCACACCAAACTTACCTGTCAAGGCAACTCTCAGTGGGATGGGAAGGAACCAAAATGTGTTGGTATGTTTCAACTTTAGTTCCCTTTATTTTGTAACAAAATTTGTTTGGTTGCTGTTTCTATATAATTTACCATACGGCCTTGATCAGCCTTCCTTTATGTCCTTCCATAATCACTTTTTTTAAATGTATTACATAGGGTACATGTTGGTATAAGAAAACTGTGGATGTTTGTTATATTGTATAAGTCAGGAGAAGAAAAAATCTGATTTTAAGCTTCAGTAGTCCAGAGAGGAAGCTTCAAAACATAATTGTATGTTATAAAAACATAAAAATTATAACAAATTGAGAATAACTGGTTATATTGATTTTCTCTTACACTTCATATGCAACATTTATTCAAGTTTTGATATAAATATTTGCAATTGCAAGGGGACACAATGCTGATGCTGAGCTTGTCAACTGGAAAGCTGACAGCCTGGGTTTGAGACCCGAGCACTGCGTGATGGGGTGAGCTCCCATTATTTGTCCCAGCTCTTGCCCACCTAGCAGTTAGAAAGCATGCAAATGTGAGTAGATAAATAGATACCATTTTGGTGGGAAGGTTCTGTGCGCCTTGGCATATAGTTTTGCTGGCCACAGACAATACTGAATTGAGATGAGCGCCACCCCCTAGAGTCAGAGATGACTAAACAGGGAAAACCTTTACCTATTTGCATTTGTATACTGTATGAAATGTGTTTTCCATTTGGGCATGTTGACAATGATGTGCTTTCTTTTTCTAGAGTTGCACTGTCCTGCCTTCCTAAAACCAAAAGGTGTTATTGTTCATCCTTATATTTGTGGGCTTGAACAATCCAAATATGGAACTGTGTGCAGGCTTAGTTGTCCAAATGGATTCCTTTTGTCTGGTGTAACAGAGGACCTGAGGTGTTTACACACTGGAAAATGGAGTGAAAATGTGCAGATAGCTTTTTGTAAAGGTATGGATTTTGATAATAATTTGCTCTCATTAAAAAGAGAAGAGTTTTTAAAATGTTTTGAAGATAGATATAGCAAATAATGTCAAGATTAGAGAAACCAAAATTGAGATAATTAGCAATAGTATTACCAATAAAAAATACCGTATTTTTCGGATTATAAGACACACCTTTTTCCCAAAAAAAAGAGGGGGGAAATTTGGGTGCGTCTTATACACCAAATGTAGCCCTGCCCACCCTTCTGCCTCCGCGTTTTTTACCTGTTCCAGGTTGCAGGGATTGCCACAGACGCCTCAAAAACAGAGCTTTTGCAGGCTTTAAAGGCAGCCCCTCCCAAACGGAGCTTTCCTCCCAAACACTAGTCATGGATGCTGGTAGGCAAAGGCAGATTTTTTTTCTTATTTTCCTCCCAAAAAACTAAGGTGCGTCTTATACGTCTTATACTCTGAAAAATACGGTATCTGTCTTTGTGTACATGTTAAGGGAATAGAGGATATGGAAATAGTTTAAACATTTCATAACCTACATTTTGGTTCTTATTTCAAATACCTTTGCTTTTATTATGCTGGTGGTTTGAAATAAACTTACATTGTATTTTGAGGGAGAGAAAACTAAACTGGATAAAGCCAGAGATATAATAGAATTAAAGCTTCATCAGTATGCAGTATAAATATTGGCCTGAAATTATAGGTTTGTAATAGCACTGTTTATTTCAGCTAAAAGGCATACAAATTTATGAGAACCTACATCCGGCACGTAACAGAAATGATGTTTTTCAATGCCTCAGCTACAGGATGAATGATGTGACTTTCTCCTTCCCCTTTTAGCCTTAGCTGTGGTAAAATGTTAACATTTGTAATAGGGTTAATCCTAGATATCATTACTCTTTTGGCTCATTTGAAATAGCATTTGATGGGTATTAACACAAAATCACAATTAAGTTTGAATTCATTAACTTCTGTGATGGATGTGGCCTTGCAGAATTGCAGAGAAATTTATTACAGGTGTTATATATTAGTTAAAATCCACAGTAGTGGACTAATTAATGGTCTTACTTGACTTAAGGCAGTTGTATATATTCTCTAGACCACGGGTATCAAACTCATGGCGTCACGTTGACGTCATGTGACATTTCACAATGTTTTTCCCCTTTGCGGAGCTAGGGTGGATGTGGCCTGCGCGTGATGCATCCAGACCATGGGTTTAATACCCCTGCTCAGACCTTATCTATTCTGCACAAGTCTTCATTACCAGGCTCAAGGTTGACTCAGCCTTCCATCCTTCCGAGGTCGGTAAAATGAGGACCCAGATTGTTGGGGGCAATAT
>JANHFT010073250.1:0-10981 GCA_032467955.1 Pseudoxenodon macrops | reverse complement strand
CCTAATCTTTATTGCCCTGCTTACAGAAACTGCCTCTCCAGTTAACCCTTATTACATTGTAACAGCTAAGGTGAAGCGCCCATCGACATGAGTGACATTGAGTTGGCCACGCCCACATGGTCACATGACCACCAAGCCACGCCTACCCAGCTGGTCATTAAGGCAGAGAACCAGTTGTTAAATGATTTGAATCCCACCACTGCTTTTAAGTCATTAGTTGTCATTTGCTTGTGCTGCCCAGACCACACCTTCTAAGTACTTGATAGGCTGGTGGTAAATCAACAGTCGGAAGAGGAGACCCAAACTCATTGGTAGCTTCACACTGCAATGAACAAGGACACACATTCAACTTTGCAGCTACTAAGATTGTTAGACGAGCAGGGACAAAAACAGCCAGAGGAGTGATGGAAGCCTGGGAAACGGGCCTCTCGTCAGTCAACCGGAGGGCTGATTTACAGAGAGTGAAAGTTTAAGAAATGCTGCCCCAAAGATGCTTTTTCAAGAGGTAACTGGACAACCATGTCCAGGATGACTAAGAAACTCTATAGACATTTAAGAAATGCTAATTTAATATAGTTCACAAATGGAGGCGAATATACATGGCCCACTTTTAAAAATTACAGAGGACCCAATTCATTGGTTGGAATGAATTGTATGTATCAATACTTATTCTTCTAAAATTAAATTGATGCACTTGTAGAATATTTATTTACTTGATCATAATAATGGCTATTATTATGATCACTAATAATAATAATAATAAATATTATTTATTATTAATATTTTATATTATTATATTATTAATATGTATTATTATTAATACTAATAATAAAATAAAGGGACATGGTGGCTCAATGGCTAAGACACTGAGCTTGTTGATCAGAAAGGTCGGCAGTTCAGCGGTTCGAATCCCTAGCGCCGCGTAACGGAATGAGCTCCCGTTACTTGTCTCAGCTTCTGCCAACCTAGCAGTTCAAAAGCACGTAAAAAATGCAAGTAGAAAAATAGGGGCCACCTTTGGTGGGAAGGGAACAACATTCCGTGCGCCTTTGGCATTTAGTCATGCCGGCTACATGACCACGGAGATGTCTTCGGACAGTGCTGGCTCTTCGGGTTTGAAATAGAGATGAGCACCGCCCCCTAGAGTCGGGAACGACTAGCACATAAGTGCTAGGGGAACCTTTACTTTTAGTAATGGCTCAGGAATTCTAGGATAAATGACTATCCGGTCTCTTCTTAAAAGCCTCCAGTGATGGGACACCCACAACTTCCAAAGATAATTTGTTCCACTGGTTAATTGTTGAACTTGGGAGTTGAAGTCCACAGGCTATAAAGTTGCTTTAACACAACCTCTGAATGTGTCTTAAGTCAAGCGCTCCCAGTGATGCATCAAATTTAGACCTTGCCTTGCCAATTTTCTCCGGCTTCTGTATAAACGCAGTTTCTCCTTGGTCTGGGACTACTGTGAGAGAAGCTATATGCCCTAGCTTTAAACCACTGTAAACTTAGAGGGTGTCCTTTGGATGCCCTCTTCAGCTGCAGAGAACCAGTTAGCAAAAAAAATAAAAAAATAAAAAAATAAAGCTTCCTTCCACCAAGGTCCAACTGCACGGAAAGAGGTCACGTGCAGAGTTCAAATTCCAGCTAGCTTGGCCAAATGCAGATTTGACAAGAAGGTGGTTTACTGCGGTGCCTTCAAAGGGAACCAGCAATATTCGTGCCAAATACACGAAGAGCCAGATCCAAGTGGATTCATCCATTACTGCACTGCAAGACAGCATTTGTTGAGCCGTTGTTGAATAATTCACAAGGGTGGGGAGTGGATTTGCACACAATATGAAGCCACAACACAAAAGAACCCACTTATTTCGAGTGGCAAATCACATCTCTCCACACGTTGAATCAAAATCTTGGCGTGAAAATTTCACATCTGTCCTTCTGGGGACATTGCCGTGGCCTAAAATATAACCCTGGGAGTTATATTTTTGCCATAAACCTTGATTTCCAAATCAGAGTTTATATAACTGGGCATTTATTGGTTAGTTTCACCCATTGAATTATGCCTGAAGTTAGTTTGGAGATAATATGGACTATAAGTTCAGTTTCAGTGACTCACCAAGCAAGTTTTACCTTGACTCCATAAACCATGTTTAAACCATGTTAAAGCAAACCGTGTGAAGTCAGCCACCAAGTCTCAGGACACAGGTTGACGTCTTGCTGTCATAGGGAAGAGCTTACCTCTAATCATTGGGGGAACCTGGGCTTGCTATGACATCTTTAGCAGACAGCTTCCTATGTATCGAAAAACAAACATGATGGATTTATTTGTTAAATTTGTATCTTGCCTTAATTCTAGGAATTTAAGGGAGTTTTCACAGTCCATTTAAAGAAGAACTACCACCCAGTGAGAAGGCTGGGCAGAGAGAAAAAAATATATAATGCGTTCAGTGAGCATAGGAAGTTACATCATTGCCAAAAGTGATTTATGAGCATTTTTTTACACTTGTGACCATTGCAACCTCTTCATAGTCACATGATCAAAATGTGGATGCTTGGTAACTGACTCATATTTATGACCTTCATTCTGGGGTCACGTGTCCAGGTCATGTGATCACCATTTGCTATTTTTTTAAATTTTTTTTGACAAGCAAAGTCAATGAAGAAACCAGATTCGCTTTTCAGCTGTGTTACTAGCTTAACAATTGTGTTTACTCCTTGAAGAACTGTGGCAAGAAATGGGGCAAAACTCATGCTAACAACTGTCTCTCTTAGCAACCGAGAGGGCTCCATTGTGGTCCTGCCTTTAACTGGCCCACAAGCACACAGGGTGTGAAAGAGCAGATCCACACCGTGAAAATCCACCTAAACTGATTCATCGCCAGAGGGCTATACACATAGGAATCTTGTCAACTAACAGTTTGCACCTGCTTGGAGTTAGATAAGAGCCAATGGAATGCAAGGAAGCTTGGACTTAGCCCACTTGTGACTATGTAAGGATTCTAGGCTGATTCCTCTTTTAACTCCACCTCCCCCAGGCTTTGCCACTCCTTCCCTTACTCACAAGGATGAACTAAAACCTAAATGTCCTTGCTCCCAACTCAAACCATTTCATCACTAAATCATCCTGGCTTTTGGTCTGAGATGGAAGGATTGGTCCATATCCCCCTCTGGCTAAACTGGGGCTAGGATTTGAGTTTACCATCTCATAATCCAGTATCTTTTGCCCCATTCCTGGTCTACAGTATTGTCAGGCCAGCTTCTGTAATCCACAGAACAGCTTTGTGGCCTGTTTTTCTCCAACTGCCCCATGTTAGATCGCGAACGCTTTCACGGATTCGCCTGCTCGCTGTCGGCGATGACAGAACTCGTTCCAGGCTACCAAGGGGGCCTCTGCTTTGCCGTATTGATCCGCCAAGAGTCGTTGGAGGGTCGTCCACGAGACGGTTTCCACGCTGGCGGGTGAAACCAGCAAGCAGGCCATCCAGTATACGCCTGAGCCGCAGTGGGACAGAAACAGCGCCCTTTTCTGATTGTCTGGGAGGTTTTGTTGGCAGTTCGCCTCCAGATGCATCTCGTATCGTCCCATGTACGTGCTCCAGTCGTCTTCTTCGGGTCTGAAGTATGGTGGCGGCGAGGAGTTTCTTGTGTTGGTGGCCATGTCGGAGTCGCGGATGTGGTTGCTTGCTTCAAAATGGTGGCTGGCGCCACGAGGTGCCTTTGTCCTGCAGTCTTACTGGGATCCCATCCTCGTCGCCAGTGTTAGATCGCGCAGCATGAAAAGACTCGAGTTGCAGTGAACAGTCAGCTCTCGTTTATTGGTGTCAGCTCATAGTAATCCGGACTGCCGGCAGGCTGCGGGGGACCCGCTTTTAAGGGATTCCCCGGGTTGCCTGCCGACAACTGGCATTGGTTCATAACTCCCGCCGCTAGTTAGCCAACCAGCGGCGGTTCATGCAAATGAGCAATTAGGACACAACACTCTTCCCCCCCATAGTTTATGCTATCGTCCGTATTGCACGTGTGTTAGATAGTCCCGTAGGTACATCGGAGGCCGGGTCATTCTGTTCAATCTCCGCAGTACTTCAGCTGGGGCCTCGGCCACTGGCTTGGTCGTCCCACTGCTTGTAGACCGTTCACTGGACCCCGCGACTGGGTGGACATTGGCAGCTTCCTGGTCAGGCTGTGCCTGGCATGGAATCAATGGGATGTCATACTCCGCGTGATCAGGAAATGGCCCGTCCGCTTCGCTAACCGCGCCCTCCCGATGAAGGCCGGTGTCCGCAGTCCAGCTCCGCAGCTGGTCAATATGCTGGTGCCACACCCGATTGCCCCTCAACAGTACCTCGTACGATCTCGGGCCCGTGATGGCGATGACGGTGGCCTTTACCCACTTCGGTTCCCCTGCGTGGTTCAAGGCGTACACGAGGTCTCCCTCCACCAGGGCCCTGGATACCTTGCGGGATTCCACCGGTGTCTCCGTCTGGTTACTCGGGTGCAGACGATCCAAGGGTGACCTCAGCTTTCGGCCCATCAGCATCTCCGCCGGACGTCGGCCCGTGGCCGCGCAGGGAGTGATGTGCTGGGATAGGAGGAATTGTCCGAGTCATTCCTGCCGCACTCCCGGTCCCATTCGTGTGAGTGCCTCCTTGGTGAGCCTCACCATTCGTTCAGCCCGGCCGTTGCTTTGGGGGCTGTAGGGAGCGATCAGCGTGTGCCGGATGCCTAGGCACGGCAGGAACTCTTCCGTTTCTTTGGCCGTCAGTTGCGGCCCGTTATCGGATACCAGGACGTCTGGTAGACCGTGAGTTGCAAAAAGGCCTTGCAGCACTTGGATTGTGGCCCCCGTGGTGGTGGAAACCATGGGAATCACTTCCAACCACTTCGAGTAGGCGTCCACGGTGATTAAATATGAAGGCCCCCCTACCTGGCCCGCGAAATCCAAGTGGAGTCTCGACCAGGGGGCCCGTGGAATCTCCCACTCGAGGGGTGGCGATCGGGCCGGGACTGGCTGCGATTCCTGGCACGGTTCGCAGGTGGCGACCCACTCGGTAATGTCCTTGTCCAATTGGGGCCACCATAAATAACTCCTGGCTAAGGCATTCATCCAGACGATCCCGGGATGCCCCGCATGGAGGGTATCGATCACCTTTTGGCGCAGTGATCGGGGAATCACGACCCTCTCCCCCCACAGCAAACAGCCTTTTAAAACGGAGAGGTCCATTCTTTTGGTGGAGAACGCTTTAAAATCTTCTCCTTCCGCCTCTTGAAGCCACCCCCTCAACACCCAGTTCATCACTTTCACAAGCACTTTGTCCCTCTTTGTGTGTTCGGCCACGTCTCGTGAAGTGACAGGGCTGGATGGCTCGACGTCCACCAGGAGCACGTGGGATACCGGTGCAGGATCGCTTATGAAGTCGGGCGTTGGGCAACGGCTGAGGGCGTCGGCGTGACTGATGCTGTTTACCGGCCTGTGAATAAGTTCGTAGTCGTATCCAGCAAGGAACATCGACCACCGAGTCAGGCGTGGAGACAGGAAGTGAGGGGTTTGCTTGTCCCTCGCCAGTATTCTGAGTAGAGGCTTGTGGTCGGTTATGATGCTGAAGTGCCAACCATAGACGTACTCGTGGAAGCGCTTGATGCTTGCCACAATGGCGAGGGCTTCTTTGTCCAGCTGGCTGTAGTTGCACTCAGCTGGAGACATCGTCTTTGAGTAGTATGCGACCGGGGCCTTTGGGTAAAATCTGGCTTAACACGGCCCCGATGCCAAAAGGCGACGTGTCGCACGTGAGTTGGAGTGGAAGGGTTTCCGAGTGTTGTATGAGGAGACTGGATGAGGTTAGCAGGTTCTTTACAGCTGCGAACGCCTGCGCCTCCGTCTGGCCCCAGGACCACATGGTCGCCTTCCCCAAGAGTCAGTGCAGTGGTTCAGCCACAGTAGCCTTCTGCTTTAAAAAGACAGCGTAAAAGTTTAGAAGGCCTAAGAATGCTTGCAGTTCCATCTTGTTTCTGGGGGTGGGGGCCTCTTTGATGGCCTTGATTTTGTCATCCGTGGGGTGGATGCCCTGTCCGTCTATGAGGAATCCCAAGAACTCAACCCTCGGTACCCCCAACTGGCATTTCTCCTTTTTAACTTTCAGTCCTTTGGCCTGGAACCGAGTGAGGACTTGGCACAGTCTGTCTTTTAATTGTGATTGGGACGTTCCTGAAATGAGGACGTCATTGAAATAGGGCACACACACACCGGAATGCCCTGTAGCAACCGCTCCATAACGCTTTGAAACAGTCCTGGGGCCACACTCACACCGAATTGTAGTTGGTTGCACTTGAAGGCCCCTCGGTGCGTGGCTATTGTTTGGGCTTCTGCGGTTGCGGCGTCCACCGGCAATTGCTGGTAAGCCTGGGCAAGATCAAGCTTAGCGAAAATCTTCCCGTCCGCCAACGAGTGCAGAAGGTGTTGCACCACGGGAACTGGATAGGCGTGGGGTTGCAGCGCTTTGTTAATGGTGCCCTTGTAATCGGCGCACACACGCAACGAGCCATCTGGTTTTACTGGGAGCACAAGGGGTGTCTCCCACTTTGCGTGGTCGACGGGTTCGATTACTCCTTGCATTAGGAGCTTGTACAGTTGTTCATCCACCTTCGGCCGCAACATGAAGGTGACTCGCCTGGGTTTAAGACGGATTGGGGCGACGTTGGGGTCTAAGTTCAGTGAAATTGGTTTTCTACGATATTTACCCAACGTCCCATCGAAAACATCTGGGAATTCGTCCAGTATTTGGTTGAGGCCAGTGAAACCCAGTCCTAAGGGCTGGAGCCATTCGACGCCCAGCAAAATCGGGCGATGGCCCTCCACGATGGTGAGCGGGAGGCAGGCCTTGAAGCCTTTGAATGCGACGTGCACTTTTGCTCGGCCCAGCACGTGGGTGTTGTTTCCCTGGAAGTCAACGAGTCTCAGGGCTTGCTTCTCAAGGTGGGTCTTTGATGTTCCTGGTTGGAACTTCACAAAGTTCTCCTAGGACATAATTGAGCAGATCGACCCTATGTCCACCTCCATCTTGCACGGCCATCCCTCGATCGTGACCGTTGCAAAGAACTTTTTTGCTCCGGTTGAGTTGCCGTGGCTTACGATCGTGTGGTGGACCCTCCGGTCGTCTCGATCCTCGTCTCGCCCTTCTCTGGTCCCGCCGTCCTTCTGGCCTGGATGATCCCTTCCACCTGGTTTCACGCGGTTTGCGAGGTGGGGATGATCGGCGTGGTGGGGACGAGTGATGCTTGCGTGAGCTTGGCTGTGTGGCTCAGCATGCCTTTGCTATGTGGCCTCGTTTGAGGCAGCGGCTGCACATGTTGTTTCGGAAACGGCAATGTGCTCGGGTGTGCTTCCCGAGGCACCCAGGACCCTCGATCTCCTCCCGGTCGTCCTCCCAGGTCCTCGATTTCCGGGCCGAGTACATGCGGTGGACAACCTCGTCTTCACTGGCCTCCTCGTCTGACTCGGTCGCCTCTGGCCTTCGCAGTGGTTCCCGGTGGGTGTGGTGGACTGCTGCCTTTCTCAATTCAGCGGCCGAAAAGTCAGACAATTCGGCGGCTCGGGCCTTGTCGACGGCTTCACTGAAGGTGATTCCCCGCCTCACGAGGAGTCTTTTCTGAAGGTTGAGGTCCCTCATGCCCAAGACGAGGCGGTCCCTCATCATTTCATCTAGACTCGAGAACTCACATCGGGAGGCGATCTCCCGGAGGTGCCCGATGAAAATTTTCACGGATTCGCCTGCTCGCTGTCACTGATGGTAGAACTCATTCCGGGCTACCAAGTGGGTCTCTGCTTTGCCATAGTGATCCGCCAAGAGTCGTTGGAGGGTTGTCCACGTGACGGTTTCCACGCATGCGGGTGAGACCAGCGAGCGGGCCATCCGGTATAGATCTGAGCTGCAGTAGGACAGGAATAATGCTCTTTTCTGGTTGTCTGGAAGGTTCTGTTGGCAGTTCGCTTCCAGATGCATCTCGTACCATCCCATGTACGTTCTCCAGTCGTCAGTTTCGGGGTTGAAGTATGGTGGAGGCGAGGAGTTTCTGGAGCTGGTGGCCATGTCGGAGTCACGGATGTGGTTGCTTGCTTCAAAATGGTTTCTGGTGCTACGAGGTGCCTTTGTCCTGCAGTCTTTATTGGGATTCCACCTTCGTCGCCAGTGTTAGATCGCGCAGTGTAGAAAGACTCGAGTCGCAGTGAACAGTCAGCTCTCGTTTATTAGGTCAGCTCATAGTAATCCGGACTGCCGGCAGGCTGCGGGGAACCCGCTTTTAAGGGATTCCCCGGCTCGCCTGCTGACAACTGGTATTGTTTCAAAACTCCCGCTGCTAGTTAGCCAACCAGCGGCGGTTCATGCAAATGAGCAATCAGGAGGACACAACAAAAACTTTGAATTAACTATGGTACTAAGTATACTGATCTTCAAATTAATGTCTTTTGCCCAAAATCCAAATGTATCCATGGGCTTCAACCTTCAGGTTGCAGAATACCTCTTCAAGGTTGAAGTCCATGGATAAATCTGGATGTTGCGCACAAATGTATGTAGTGCATTCTTTACTGTGCTTGTGTCTGAAACAATCGCATCCCACGAGGCAAGAAAATGATCCACAATTGGAGCCTGTGCTGACAGCTGCAGCTTGCTTACTTTTGACAGGTTTATACGGAGAAGAGGCCCCATAGTCCACAGAAAGAAGTGAGAGCAAAATTCAGAGGCGTTTGCTCTGGAATCGCTATGCTCAGATTCCAAAAGGCAGGAAGGCTCAGAGTCCACTGACAGAAGAACAGAGCAAGTGTAAGAAAATATTCAAAAGTTTATTCCTTCCTGTGGCTGGAGCTCCAGGAGCCCAGCCTCCTCCTATGCTTGATAAAACCTACATTTCTACCAACTCCATTAAAAACATTGGAAACCATTTTTCTATCTTTCAGAACAAATTAGAAGAAGGACCATTTGAAGTATTAAGAAATTGACAGAAATGTTCTTGGTGTTATTATGATAGTAAAGAAAAATGGCAGTACAGAAATCTAGAAATTTAGAAAGTTCTTTTTGGTACCATCCAGTAGTCATTTGGATTTCACTATTTATATGTGACTGCCTCAAACCATCCCTTCATACTGGAAAGGACTTTAGTTGTTTACTTTAATATCTGTTTTAATATATGTTTTGTTGGTTTTTTATGGTTTCAGCAGAATTTTAATTTGTTTTTATATTGCTTATGTTCTTTTTTGAGAGGGAAGAAATAAATTCAATGGTGTGAATGGAGTAATTTAGCATCTTAGAGTCCTATCTTAGCCATGAAAGACAGCTGGGTGACCTAGAGCCAGTCACTCTGAGCCTAACTCAGCTCTTGTGGGGAAAATAGGAGGAGGAAGGTTATGTGGGTTATGTTCACACCCTGATTTATTTGTAAAAAAATAATAAAGATGGGATATAAACAAACAAACAAAGTTTGAGAAATACTGGTGCAAACTGTTGCCTGTTGTTTATAGTTCTCTCTTTTTTTTTTGCCTCTCTTTTATTGCATTTTTGCTAGTCTATATACTACATCTCAGAAGTGGATTCCTGCCGGTTCGGACCAGTTTTCTAGAACCGGTAGCGGGAATTTCCCCCTGTTCACCAAACCTGCAGTGGTGGCCGGCTAGACACGCCCCCCCCAACCGGTCCTCCGGCTTCAAAT
Source organism: Pseudoxenodon macrops (assembly GCA_032467955.1). Lineage (NCBI taxonomy): Eukaryota > Metazoa > Chordata > Lepidosauria > Squamata > Pseudoxenodontidae > Pseudoxenodon > Pseudoxenodon macrops. Next base: position 1,282 of record JANHFT010073250.1, on the reverse strand, counting down.
CCATCCACAAGACCGAAATTTACTCGAAAATAACCCTTTGCGCATGCGCAAAGCCTCCTGCACATGCGCAGATGATTTTAACCCAGGAATGATGGAGCGTGCACATGCAAAATGTGCAAAATGCACACTTCCGTGCGCAACTCCGAACCGGTAGGGAAGGTAAGTGGAACCCACACTTGCTACACCTATATACTACTAAAATTCTCACTGTGTTTATCTATTGGTACTGTCAAGGTAGCCAAAATGGTGCATTATGCTACAACAATTTTAGAATCAAGGTACCTAAAATCTGTTAATTTAAAGTATGTATAAAAAATCCTGGACCCATTAACGCCTGTGCAATTGGAATGTTCATGTTGTTCAGAGTTGTGACTGTTGCAGTGTTCCTGTAGTCATAATAGTTGGAAGGGACCTTGGAGGTCTTCTAGACCAACCCCTTGCTCAAGCAGGAAACCCTATACTATTTCATACAAATGATTGTCCAAACTCCAATCTCTTCTTAAAAGCCTCCAGTGTTGGAGTATCCACAACTTCTGGAGGCAAGTCATTGCACTGATTACCAATAATTGCTTTTACTATCAGGAAATTTCTCCTTAGTTCTAGGTAGGTTCTCTCCTTTATTAGTTCCCATCCCTTTTATATTGTCTTGCCTTCTGGTGCTTTGGAAAATAGGTTGACCCCCTCTTTTTTGTGACAGCCCTCAAATATTGGAACACTGCTATTATGTCAATGTGTATTATTACATGGAATAAGGTGTCATTGAGTACTTTAATGGAGTTTGTTTCAATTTTTTCCTAGTAAATTTCAGCAAAATAAACTTATAGGGTATACTGAAATCTTTGCGTGTAATGGCAGCACCATCTTGTGGTTCAATATTGTAGCTTCCCTTTTTCTTGTCTTGGAAAACAATGCAGTCTTGTTTTCTTCTCCTGTAGCGTATGGTATCTTAATTTCTCATAAACCAGAATGTAGTCCCCACTTTTCTGCTGTGAATTTGAAACAAAGCCTTCAAGCTTTTTTTTTTTTTTTACATTACTGTAGTCCCAAATAATGCTGTAGAGCTAGCATAATTTTCGTTCCCCAAACAGTGCTGGAATATAATCCAAGACAGTGGTGCAAACCAAATTTTTTTATTACCGGTTCTGTAAGCGTGGCATGGTGGGTGTGGCATGGCTTGGTGGGCGTGGTTTGGTGCGCGTGGCAGTGGAAGGATACTGCAAAATCTCCATTCCCACCCCACTCTGGGGCCAGCCAGAGGTGGTATTTGCCGGTTCTCTGAACT
>JANHFT010072965.1:0-10989 GCA_032467955.1 Pseudoxenodon macrops | reverse complement strand
ATGTCACGGAGCCGGTTCCTTCGGTGTTTCTCCGTGGGCGCCGCCATTTTGGATTTTGCTTCAGCGCACGCACAGAAGCTATTTTTTTTATTGCAACCCTGAGAGAACCAGCAGTAAGAAGATTCAGAACCCACCTCTGTTGCAGCCTATTGGGTAGACTGGTCCCAAAAAGATTCAACAACCAGCAAACTTCCCCCATCAAGAGAGAATTGGAATTCAGATCCAACAAGGGAAAGCCTACTCAAAACTGGATGCTAGGTAGCTTCGGCCACCCTCCTACATATTGCAAATTTCTTGGCTTTGAGTTACGGAAATGGATAGCCCTCACGATTGCAGAAGCAACAGCTGGCAGCTTAAAATTACCCCATCATCGGGGGGAAATAACCGTGTCTGGCAAAGATGAGAAGAATCCGACGTCTTTACCCTCGTTAGAATCCTTTGCCCGTCTGATTAGCAAGTGCAGGATTATATTTGCTTTAGCTGAAGCACTCCCATTCGAACAGACCACTGGCATCCTGCTTTTCTCGCCGTGGAGTGGGCTTTTCACAGACCTACCTTTAATACTCTGAGCAAAACACAGCAAATGTTTTACACGCAGCCTACTGGAGCTGTGGAGATGATGCAGCTGCTTTAAAGAGCCTTAACAGACAAGGGCTCCAGAGCTTTGCAGAGCCTTGACAGTTACATGAATAGTACACCCTGTGTATCTAAATTAGAAAGTTACGTGTTGCTCAAAGGTTTAGCAATTGCTGTTATATTTCCCAATTGTTGGGGTTAAAAGTGTGTGTGTGGGGGGGGAACCTTTTGCTCCTTTGAGTTTCGACAGAATAGAAACTACAATTTCTTCTTCTTCTTTTTTTGACTTGAGAGAACCCACAAGGATAATCCAATAGCTATTAGAAGCACAAGGGTCTTTTCAACTCTGCACCAGAGGTGAGTTTCAACAGGTTCTGACCAGTTCTGGAGAACCGGTAGCGGAAATTTTGAGTCGTTCGGAGAACCGGCAAATACCACCTCTGACTGGCCCCGCCCCCATCTATTCTCCGCCTCCCGAGTATCAGCTGATCAGGAGGAAATGGGGATTTTGCAGTATCCTTCCCATGCCACGCCCACCAAGCCACGCCCACCGAACCAGTAGTAAATAAAATTTAAATCCCACCACTGTTCTGCACCTCTCATTTCTCTTCTTAATGCCGGGAGTTCTTTTGTTTGCAAACTCCAAGGCAAAGCAAAACAATAACCTGTCCAAACTTCCAGGACTAAATAGGGGTGGAGTTTTGTACATCCGGGATATTCTTTGGACGTCTCTTTCTTAGCATCAAACTAATAATATACTTGTATTTTTAGGGAGGGTGTTCAGAGGGTGTCAATCTTCCCTCTTTAGCTATCCATGCCTTACATTTCTCCCACTTTCTATTCTAGGCATTAAGACATACATACACACACGCACTCCATTTTCCTTTTCCAAGAAAGGCATTCATTACGAAAATAACTTTCATGATAGACAAGCAACTAAGGATAAAGACCAACGGCTCCATTTTATTAATCTTAGTTGAGATGTAGTAAATTCTGTCGTCGTCCCCACCCACCCCCTTAGCTGGCCAATGACATCAGTCCCCCTATATAGACATTCTGTAAATCTGAATAAATCTTTTCGCGAGAGGCTTAGGGTTACCACGCCATCTGCTTTTTCAGCCCAAAAAAACAGCCCCAAGGCGTCGTTCCTTCTCCCCAAACGATCCTCATTTTTCCAACCTTTCCCACTGTCGACTGTCCCTACAATTCACTTTAGGTAAAACATTAGAATAGAATTGCTTCTTGTAACGATTCTGTAAGAACAGCAACTCAATCGCTTCAGTATTAAGGCTGCCATCTAGCGCAGATCTAGAAAAAGTTGCACCATTTCCCCCATCCAGTGATTGCACTATAAATCTGGAAAGATTCGCGGGACTAAAACAAAGTTTTTTGAAAAGAAGAGGACACTCTTAAGACTGTGATGGTGAACCTATGTCATGTGTGTCACAGGTGGCACACGGAGCCATTTCTGCGGGCACGGGAACCAACACCCTAGGTCAGCTGCACCATGCTTGTGCGCACGCCCCCCGCTGGCCAGCTGATTTTCGGGTTTCTGCCACTCATGCGGGAGACACGCGCATGCCCATGCCGCCCCTCCCAGGAATCTCCACACGGCTCATTTTGGGTGCCAGGTAAGTACAGGGCTCGCACGGAGGCTCTGGGAGGGCAAAAAAAGCAGGCCTACCGGAAGTCCAGAAACAGACCATTTTCGGCCTCCAGAGGGCTGTTTTTGCCCTCCTGGAGGCTCCAGGAAAGCCTCAGGAGCCTCCAGAAGGAGAAAAACGGGGCCTACCAGAAGTCCGGAAACAGGCTGTTTCCAGCCTCCGGAGGCTTCAGGGAGCCTGCTAGGCCCAAAACGGGGCACCGAGAGGGATCGCACATGCGTACACGGAGGGTGAGGGAGAGCAATGCACCCCACGCCCTGCACATGCGCGCACGCTTTTGACACCCAAGGGGGAAAAAAGGTTCGCCATCCCTGCTCTAAGATATTCCCTTGGAAAACCTCAACCTAATTTGCTTCTTCTCGTTGCAAGGATGGCAAATTTCTTTCTGAAAAGGCGGGCCGGTACTACTACTATTTTAAGTCACCTGCCCCATTTTAAGGGCTTCTATTAAGAATAATTACATTTTTAATAAAGGGGCAAAGGCAACTTTTTTAATTAAAAAGTTGCCCGTTTCACCTCCAGCGCAAGAGTGACGAGCAGATGAAGGTGTTAGGAGCCAAATACAGCGTATCTGTAATTAAGGAATGCTTCGGTTAAGATTCATATATTCATCCTAGAATTTGAAAGACAAAAGGAGTCCCATTCTCAGCCCAAGGCAGGAAACAATTAAAACATCCCAGTCCAGCTTCTGTCTGAATATATACTATAAAGATAGACCAGCCCATGACTGAATAAGGGGCTATTTATTTAACCTGGTGACATCACCACTAGTCAAATCTCTTCACAGTTTCTTCCTTAATTAAGATGGTCATAATATACAATACAAATGAATATAAAGATGGAAGGAGAGAGAGAGAAAGAAAAAGAAAGAAAGGTAGGATAAAAGTGGGGAAGAAGAAAGCATTGACTTCCAACTTTTTTCTTTCAGTGCAGTGAAGTACAAAATAAAATTACAGCTTCAACTTTTTACTTTTACATACTTAGTATATTTCTATGCCAACGTCTTCATCAGCAGTCAAGATTTTGTATGTCTTCAGCACAAATTTCAAAGTGATTTCTAGGTAGAAACAAAAGCAGATAGATTTCCTCCTATTGAAACAGTTCGTTTAGCCATCTCTGCTAACCATCCTTTTTATTCTTTCCATATCATTATTTTAAAAAAAATAATTCCTAACATTAAAATTTGGCTTCAACGGAAGGGACATTATGAGCCTAGAAAACTCCCCATTTCAACCGATGAAAGCAATCGTGTGTCTTAAGAAAGAGAAAAAAACTTCTTCTGAGCCGGTTGAAATGTCCCTCACCTCCCTTACTTACAACCTTATTATCCCTTTTTGCTTTGGCAATTAACCCAAGTTTTCAGATGTTCCGTTACCTATTCGATGGATCCAGACTTCTAGCGTTCTTTCCAAACCGAAGGACGGGCTGATAAATTGCCACTTACTCTCGTGAGCTTTCCAGACACACAAATATTTGTCATGAATCCACCAACTTTATTTATGCCTTTTTCAGCTGCTGGGAGATGCCTCTGCAGGGCAAGACACATGCTCACTCAACCCCCGTGTGGCAGACGACGCGAGCGTTTTCAGTGATCCTATGCTTACAAGTACACGGGGAGCCTAAAAATACACCTCTCCCTACTCCTAGTAGGATGGAAGGAGAAGCAGAGGGTTGGAGGGATTCAAGGATCTGAGGAGCAACTCCAGCTGATGGTTGATTGAGCAGTTCCTCAACCAGACGTTTTGAGCTCAACTGTGGTAACCACAACATTGGACAACGCCATGAGGTTATGCAGATTATTCCAGCCATCAGCTGACCACAGGCTCGGATGTCCTGTTCGGTCAACATTTGGCTCTTCTCTGACCATTGGAGAGCCGGCCAAGGAAGGAGCTTTGGAGCAAGGTACACGCTGGTACTATCACAACATCAAACATTAACCAGCCTGCGATGAAGGTAGGCAGGGAAAGGACGGCGCAAGAGGCCCCGATAGCATTCTCTTCTTCCTTGTTTGCTTTCCAAGAACACAAAAGTAGTCTTACCAGCTAGGAGGGACCCAAAAGCTACTTTAAAAGGAATAAATAACCCAAAGAGACCCGCGCTAGGAGAATTGGACGGAGAATATCGGAAACCTCTATGAAAAAATATATATAGTTTTTGAAAGCCCCAGAAAATTCTCTTGCCTTTTCTGCTATTCAAAAGGATTCCTATCTGTTCCCCTGAATCCCTAGTTTTGGGCTGGCAGGAGGTTCTAAGGGAGCCCAGACCAGGAAACCCAACTGGATGAAAAGAACTTATCAAATTTGCCTGGGGAAAAACGATTCTTGAACAGGTCAACTGTATCACCGGAGTTACCTTTGAAAGAACGCCAAACGGTCCAGCAAGCTTCAGCCTTGCTCAAAACAGCCTCTATATAAACTTCCTCGTAATGTTTCTTACATCACAACCGGCTCAACTCATTCGTGGGTCTCCGCAGTGGCCGTAAGCCGAGGACTTCATGTATCCTGGACGTTATTCTCGCCACCGAAGCAAGCGCGTCACCCGTGCCAAGGCGGGGAGGGGTTCCGGAGGAGCGTGCATCCCTCACCTTGCCTCTCGTGGAACACCACCAAACCTGTTGTGTTGCTTTCCGCCAACGTGCGCGGCCCGACACAAGAAGCCCGCTCAGCCGGTGCTGGGCCTTGGGAGCCCAGCAGCCGTTTCTCACCTACTGTCAGCCGGATTCTTCCCCCCGTGAGCAAAGCAGGTGCGGCTCAGCTCCACCCCGGGGCCTCTTGTTTATTCAGCGCGATGGGCTGAACTTCGTGGCTGCCTTGCCAAACAAGCTCAGCTCAACTTGCTTCTTTAACAACCTGGGGCAGGACTGAGTGTTTTAGCACTTTCCTTGCTTAATCAGCAGCAAGACAACTCTTTTCAGGGGTTTTTTATTTTATTTTTACGCGGGGCGGGCAAAGGGACTGGCCCCTTGGAGCCCTTAACCCGGATTCCTGTTGGCTGATATAAAACCCCGTCCTTCCGTTGGCTCAAACGGGTCCTCCTTCTTGGATTAACATCATCAGCACAATATTCGTTTGCTAAGCATCTGTATTTTCCATTCTGGATAACCAGGAGAGGGTGAATTCTAGTGCTGCCTTAGGCAATGAAGCCAGCAAGTTGACCTTAGGCCGATCACTAGGAGGCAGTGAGTTCTAGTTCCCGCCTTAGGCAATGAAGCCAGCGAGATAACTTTAGACCCAATCACCAGGAGACGGTGAGTTCTAGTCCTGCATTAGGCAATGAAGCCAGCGAGATAACTTTAGACCAATCACCAGGAGACGGTGAGTTCTAGTCCTGCCTTAGGCAATGAAGCCAGCAAGATAACTTTAGACCCAATCACCAGGAGACGGTGAGTTCTAGCCCTGCTCTTAGGCATGAAAGCCGGCTGGGTGACTTTGGGCCAGTCACTCTCTCTCTCTCAGCCCAACCCACCTCACAGGGTTGTTGTTGTTGTGGGGAAAATAAGAGGAGGAAGTGTTTGATATGTTTGCCGCCTTGAGTTATTAGTAAAAATAATAAGGTCAGGATACAAACAAAGAAAATTCTAAGATATTCTAGAGGCCTCCCATTCAAGTGTTCACTCAGTCCAATCTGGTCCAATTTGACTTCTAAAATCAAACAGGTTCCTGCTAAACACAATTTCAGCACCCTTCCTCTTTAATTACACAACTTTAATTACACAACTAACTACACAAAAATATTAGGATTCCTTTGCTGGATTTCAAACTTACTTTGCTAAAGCAGAGGCGCTTGGGGAAAAAAAAACCTGTTTGAAAATCATTCGATTTCCCATTTGAATTAAGTCCCTTAGGATTGCAAGGACAAAAACTCTTTGGGCAAAATCAGGCTGGCTAAAATGGAAAAAAAAATTCTAATCTTAACACAGAGAGTCATACAGATAAGGTTGCAACCTGATCTCCAACATCACCTTTGCACAGAAGTAACTTATCAGTTCGCATTGGGCTTTAGTGCTCAGCTAATGGCAGCCAAAAGTACACGACATTTTCTCTTTGATTTATTTCTCCAAAGCCTTTTTGTGGAACTTCAAAGCAATGCTTTTTTTCCTCTTTTTCTCTTTTCATTTGACCCTATCAGAATTAAATGAAATCTACAGGCATGCAGAGGTTGGACAGACATCATTTAAATGTAAATATTTACTCTTGTGTCCAGAGGGCACAGAATCAGAAGTCTGACTTCAGAATATTGGGAATTCAGTCTAAATGCCATAATAATCCTCAGGACTTGTCTGGGATGTTCCTTATCAAACTCAAGAGGAATTTACTTTACTCAAGTCTATTGTGTGTGAAGGCAGAGCATGGGATTCTTTGATCTCTCAGTCTGATCTGCTGCTAGATTCATTCCCTAGGACATTCTTTTAATTGTAAAAACAGGGGCAGGGTCCTTAACGCCACATTCTTATGCAGGTCTACATGGTACAGGTTTTTTATTTTTAAATTCTTTAATTGATATAGCCAGCCTCTCTCAAATAAGTGACTCTGGGCAACCCATCTAAGAAAAAAATAAATAAACGTATGCGTTAAAAACGGGATGCGAGGCCTGTCCGCTGTTTATTTTGCCCTCTTGAGATTTTTAATTTAATTGCAACCCTTTGCGACTTGGTCCGCAGACCGTGCTACAAAACAACAATAGGTCTGCATCGGGTGTGAACCCAATCTATAAACCGGATTGAGCTGGATGGGTGACTTCTATATGCATCTCCCTTCTGTCCAAATTCAAGTTTCTTGGCTTTGCAGATTATTTTGTAAGGAATTAAAAAAAAAAATACTGTGCAAGGAATAATACTTTTTTAATAAAAAGTACTGTGCCTTACCTGCCCTCTTGATAGCAAGTTAGGCAAGTTAATTAAATTAAAAAGTTAAATCTCTCTCTCATCTCTGTCTGTCTCTCTCTCTCTCATCTATCTATCATCTCTCTCTCTCTCTTTCTCTTTATCATCTATGTATGTATTACCTCTCTCTCTCTCTCTCTCTCTATCTATCTATCTATCTATCTTCTCTCTCTTTCTCTCTCTCTATCTATCTATCTATCTATCTATCTTCTCTCTCTCTTGCTTTCTCTCTCTCTCTCTTTTCTCTCTTCCTTAAAGAGCCTGCAATACTTTTTCAAACTGCCTTATTCTGACCTCCGCGTTAAGAAGACCCCTTTCTCTCTTCATGGCCCAACCCTCTTGTAATAAATCAACTAAACGAAAAAACAAGAAGGTCCATTAAAGCTTTCAAAGCTTGGGAAACAGGGACCCAAACCTGCTTACCTGGCTACAGGAGCTCTATTTACCTGCGTGGTTCTGAAAAGCAGACAAGGCTTCTCTGAGTGGGGGAATTTACCTTACTTACACTTCCTACGCGGTTGCTTCCAGACCGATATAAAAACCCCAAAAAAAAGCGATTTTGAAGGTTCTGACCCAAACCAGCTGCCAACCTCGCCCTTTTCCCCGGCTTCGCTCCTTCCACCGACCTCGGACGTCCCGAGTTCGCCCCTTCAGCCTCGCCCCGCTCCCAAGCCAAGCCTTGGCTGGAACTCACCTGCCCGGCATCCCGGAACCGGCCGGCGAGGGGTGCTAAAGTTGCCGGCCGTCGATTCCTCTTCTTCCCTGGGGGGACGGGACGGGATCGGACCCCGAGATTTGCGTTGGGAAGGGCAGCTGGGAAGTTTGCGCGAGTCCCCGAACTTCCCACGGGCCGGAGCTCCTCGCAACGCCAACTTCTCTCCTTTCTCCTCCCTGCCCCTTTGCCTACCTGCGCTACCTGCCCGTCCCACCTGGCGCGCTTCCTCCTCGCTTTCTCAGCCGGCTGCCCGGCAGCACTTTCCCCGGAGACTCCTCCTCTTCCCTCTCCCTGCCCAGCTCATTCGGGTGGGGAGGCGGCCAGGCTTACCTTACCGAACCTCCCACCCCCCCTTGCACCGGGCCTCGTGCCAGGCGATCTCTGACCGGGCCGGGAGGATTTGCGCCGCTCGCCTGCCGAATCTGCTCTCTGTTGGCTCGGCCTTAAGCCGATCCGACCCATCTCCGTTTGCAAGCTAGAGTTTGTGCTCAGAATACACAGAGGCGGAAGGGACCTTGGAGGTCTTCTAGTCTAACCCCCTGCTCCACCAGGAGAGGTCCGTACACCATTCAAATGGTGCAAATGGTTACTGGGATCTCTCTTTTTTGGGGAAAACGTCCAGTGTTGGGAGACCCCACAACATTAATAGAGGGATACAATCTAGATCTAGGGAGGTACTGATACCACTCTACAAAGCCTTAGTTAGAGCTCACCCAGAGTACTGCATCCAGTTTGAGACCCACACTGGGACTTCAACTCCCAGAATTGGGAGAGAGATCCCAGTTTGGGTCACCACACTACAAAAAAGATGTCGAGACTCTAGAAAAAGTGCAGAGAAGAGCAACCAGGAGGATCAGGGGACTGAAAACAAAAATATATGAAGAACGGTTGCAGGAACTGGGCATGGATAGTCTAGCGAAGAGAAGGACTAGAGGAGACAAGATAGCATCTTTCAATATTTGAGAGGCTGCACAGAGAGGAGGGGGGTCAAGCTATTTTCCAAGGCACACGAAGGCCAGAGAAGGAATAACGGATGAAAACTGACAAAAGAGAGATTCAACCTGGAAATAAGGAGGAACTTTCTGACAGTGAGAACAATCAACCGATGGAACAGAAGTTGCCTTCGGAGGTTGTGGGAGCTTCAAGGAGAGATTGGACTGCCATCCATCAGAAATGGTGTAGGGTCTCCTGCTTGGGCAGGGGGTTGGACTAGATGACCTCCAAGGTCCCTTCCAACTCTGTTCATCTTGTTACATGGTTTCTACCCATTTTATCCAGGACGGCTCTCATCCTTGCCTGCGAAAAGGGGGGCGTGGAGGCAGCCGACCTTCTCCTGCAGAACGGTGCCCACGTGGCTTTGATGGACAAGACGGACCACGATGCCCTGTACTACGCCACGCGGAGCAAAAATCGGATTCTTCGGAGACAGATCCGGACTGCCTTGAAAAGATGGAAAAAACGAGGTACGGGGGGGCTGGCTGGAGAAATCGCTACTCGTGTCAATCTGGCAGCAAAAGTATGTGCCGGAAATGTACTTTATTCCCTCTAAAAATATGTGCCAATCTGGAAACTGAGTGGCACATATTTTTAGAGGGAATAAAGTAAACTTGGTGAGGGAGAATCGAACATTTTCAATTGAACGTTTTCTTTTTTCTATTTCAAGGGGTTCCAATTCCAAACTCAATCCCTAAAACTAACCCAATGGCTGGCATGGACTAGTAAGGATTAACAGATTAACAGAGCTGGAAGGGACCTTGTAGGTCATCTAGTCTTACCCCCCTCCCTAGCAGGAGACCTTAACACCATTTCTGACAGGTGGCAGTCCAGTCCCTTCTTGAAAGCTTCCAGGGATGAAGCTCCCACAACTTCCGAAGGCAACTTCTGTTCCATGGGTTGATTCTTCTCCCTGTCAGGAAATTCCTCCTTATTTCCAGGTTGAATCTCTCCTTGATCCCTTTGCTGCCCTTGTTAACTTCATATGGGCAGACAGAGACGGAATTCCATCCGCTGGTGGAAAATCACCCAGTTTTTCAGATTGATAGATAGATTGATAAATTGATCTGCCTCTGTCTGTCTGTCTGTCAATCTATACCACTCTATCAATCATTCAATCTATATCAATCTATCACTCAATCTATCAAACTATCACTCAAACATTCTATCACTATCTATCTATCTATCTGTCACTCAATCACACAATCCATCACTCTATCACTATCACTCTATCTATCTATCTATCTATCTATCTATCTATCTATCTATCTATCTATCTATTTATCTATCTATATCTCAATCTCACAATCCATCACTCTATCACTATCTATCTATCTATCTATCTATCTATCTATCTATCTATCTATCTATCTATCTATCTATCTATCTATCTATCTATCTGTCAATCAATCTGTCAATCTATCACTCTATCTATATCTATCACTCAATCACACAATCTATCACTCTATGTATGTATCTATCTATATCGCTCTATCAATCAATTAACCTGTCAATCAATCACTCAATGTATCACTCAACCTATTACTCTGTCTATCTATCTATATCTATCTATCTATCTATCACTCTATCTAACTTTATCAATCAATCAAACTGAAAAACTGGGGCTTTTCCATCAGTGGGTGGGGTCTGGTGTCTGTCTGCCCATGCAAAGTTAACCAAGGCAGCAAAGGGGCGCCCCAGAAACCTGGCACAGAGTCCTGTCCGTCCGTCCCCCACAAGCCCCCAGCCCTGTAAAAGAAGCTGACATTCTCCACCCATCCTTTCCTCCAGTTCATCTTTGGTGCTTCTGTTTCCACAGAGCTGGGACTGTTCGATTCGTCAGAAACCGGTTCACAGGTAAGAGCGGCCATTAACACCTTCAATTAAAAGAATTAAATCAGGGTGTTTTTTTTAACAAAAAGCTGTTTGTTTGCATTTTTTTTAACTTACTGCCGTGATTCACTTAACACAACATGGCAATAAAAGTTGTAAAACGGGGCAAAACTCACTTAACCAATGTCTCACTTAGCAACATAAATTCGGGGCTAAATTTTGGTTGTAGGTCATTGAAAGTATAATTGAAATCTCTCCTTGATCAGTTTCCATCCATTATTCCTTGTCTGGCCTTCAGGTGCTTTGGAGAATAGCTTGACTCCCTC
>JANHFT010072939.1:0-10991 GCA_032467955.1 Pseudoxenodon macrops | reverse complement strand
TAGGAATTGGTTGGAAGAAATTATAAAGCAAAAAATAAAATTATTACCGGAATTGTTTCTGCTGGGGATCATAAGGGTCCAATTAATGTTTCTATTCCCTCTTACTGATTCACCAGGTCACCAGTAAATGACTTTAACTTATAAGTATCTTTTAAAGATTACTCCCACAATTGTCTTATGTTATGTTATGTCTCTATTCAACATCTCATGGATTAAAGTGAACAAGAGTAGAGACAGTGGGCTTCCTTGTCTTATATCTTTTTAATCACTCAAAAATTTGCTAATTCTCCATTGGCAATTACTTGTGCTTTCCACAAGGCAAAAAAAAGAAAAGAAGAAGATCTTACTCAATTAATAAAATTACCTTCAAAGTTCGTATCTTGCAGAATTCTAAATAAGAAAATCCAGTTCAAATTATCAAAGTCTTCTCTGCATCTGAGAAGATCCATGCAGCTTGTGTTTCATTGGGTTGCTTCAACTACTCCAGAATATCCAGCATATTTACAATGGTGTAAGGGATCATATTGATTTCCATGCCTTCCCTTTTTATCTTTTGTAGTACAAAAGACTCAAATGCAAGGAAATGATGGAAATTTCTCTCCCCCAAAGAAATAGGCTGCCCATTTCCATATTTTTTATCAAAAGCTTATAAATAGGATAGAATTCTTTATTGGCCAAGTGTGATTGGACACACGAGGAATTTGTTTTCAGTGCATAAGCTCTCAGTATACATAAAAGATATAAGAGATGAATCATAGTCATCATAAAAATACATTCATCATAAATCATAAGACTTGGTGATAGTCATAGGATACTAAATAAGCAACCAACATAAATCATACTAGGAAACTAAATAAAACAATATAAATCATAACGATACAAGCAACAAAGTTATAGTTATAAGTAGAAAAGGAGATACCGGTAGATAATAGGAAGGATGAGAAGAAGAATAGTAATACACACTTAGTAAATAGTTTGACAGTGTTGTGAGAATTAGTTGTTTAGCAGAGTGATGGCATGTGGGAAAAAACTGTCCTTGTCTCTAGTTGTTCTGGTGTGCAGTGCCCAATAGCGTTGTTTTGAGGGTAGAAGTTGAAAAAAATTATGTCCAGGATATGAGGAGTCTGTAGATATTTTCACAGCCCTCTTTTTGACTTTTGAATACTATATGCTTATTTTTGATATTACTATAGAATGACTTGATTTACAATATCTTTTCTAAATCACATGTAAAAACATGGTCTTGCTTTATGGCTGTTCTGCTTTAATGATTTAATCATTTGAATCCTGCTTATGGGGAAATAAAAATTGATGCTATGTGTACTATGTTGCACTATTGTGAATAATGATGTTTTTGTGATTGTGTGACTTAGCCTTCCATCCTTCTGAGGTCAGTAAAATGAGGACTCAGATTGTTGGGAGCAATATGCTGAAAGGGCTGTAAAGCCCTATGAAGCGGTATATAAGTCTAAGTGCTATTGCTATTGCTTTTGTCTCCATCCCATTTTCTCAGGATTTATAAAATGAAATGCTAATCAGTGATTACCATTTGCCTTTGGTTTGGATTACTATTGATTCCATACATTTGTAGAAGAATAAATTGAATATATACTTTTTTATTGTTGTTGATAATGTAATACACATTTGTTTGCAGTGGAGGATATACTGATTATCGGAAATTCATACCTTTCATTTTGGCAATTCATGGGGTCAATAAGAACTCCCAAATCTTGCACAACTTCACTCTTGGCTACAACATCCATGACAATCATATGAACATAATTATCACTTCAGATAGCTTGCTGGATATGCTGTCTACTGGAGAAGCCAATGTTCCCAACTACAGCTGTGGAAGGAAGGACAACCTCTTGGTTTTTATTGATGAAACTGAAGATGACATCTCCATGCAGATATCCACTATGGTGAACATCTACAAAATTCCACAGGTTTGTGTGTGTATATGTGTGCATCTGGTAAGGTGAGTGATATTTCCTGTCTATCTTTTCCATGAAATTCCAAGGCTGCTTTTCCTTTTATAGATAGTTATGGCTATGGATTCGGATCCACAGTGGGAAAGGGAAGGAGCAAAACCGTCATATCCTGCCATAACTTCATTCCAATTACATTTGGGATTTCTACTACATAGAGCTCACAGTCAGGGTTCCAGTTAACACACCCAATAGAATTAAAACTCCAAAGCAGGCATATTTCTCAAATATTTATGGGCATGTCATATTGGCACATCTGAAGAAAACCTGATTCTGGAGGACTCGAAGTTTTCTCCATCCAAATCAAAGTTCTTTCCCCCAGGTCACATGTCCATCACATGGTCCAATCAGGTCTCAGCCCCACTCCTGGCTGGCTTTGGTTCACACCTTTCCAACACCTGGTAGAATGTCCTTGGCTTCCATGGGAAATAATGTTATTTTGGCTACACATCTCCAGCTATCTCTACCTCCCCCCCTCAAATCCCCATAGCTCCAACCTGCCTTGCTTTGAAGCCATTTTGGGAGCCCTGAAGATGCTCCCAAAATGGCTTCAGGATTGACACTCACATAGGTTCAAAGGGTGAAAAGAATGAGAAGAAAGTGTCTTCTGTATGGATCTTCTGTACAAAGAGAATGTGTAGCAAAGAAGAGAAGCCAATATTTTTGCCTTGATCTGACTCCAAATGAAATGCAACATTCTTCTTTTCTTTTTCAGGTCACTTATGAAGTTGTTTCACATGTGCTTGATGATAAAACTCAATTTCCTTTTTTTTACCGTTGGGCCCCTAAAGAAGGACTCCAGTATCTAGGAATTGTCAAACTGCTCCTCCATTTCAGATGGTCCTTGATCGGTCTTGTTGCTTCAGAGACAGAGAATGGAGAGAATTTTGTCAAGATGTTGACTCCTGTACTTGTCAGGAATGGAATTTGTGTTGTTGTATCATACAGGTTCTCTATAGCTAAACAGTACACTCCTGACGTCAACAATGATTTCTTTAAATGGACAAAAGTCAATGTCTTTGTTTATTTTATAGAAATTACTACCCTCATACAAGGAATGTTCATTGTACATCGGGCCCTTGAAGGCATACCAAAACCTATTGAAGGGAAAGTCTGGCTCATCACAGCCTTGTGGGATTGGAGTATGATATATAATAAGAGTATCTTATTATATTTCCATAGCATTTGGTTCTTTGTTATCCAGCGAAAAGAAGCACAAGTACACCATAAACAATCTTACTATATTAAGAAAGATTTTAGAAAGGTTTTTAGTTGTTCTTTTTCAAAACATGTCTTATCTGTCAAAGACCGAAGAAGGTGCACTGAGAAAGAACAACTGGAAACCTTAGAAGACAGTGAGAGGATTCGGTATTACGTTCCTCACCATGTTTCCAGTGTCATTAAGACTCTCACCGTTGCCTTGAATGCTGCCTATTCCTCCAGATCCAAAAAAAGGAAGGAGGGCAAAGAAATGTTGGGTCCCCCAAAGCTGCAGTCATGGCAGGTATGAGATCCTGACAAGGATCTATCAAGCTTAGATCCATCTGAGCAGGAATCCAAAGGCAAAGAGAGGGAAATCTTCTCAACCTCCTTGCAGTTTTCCACTGCTTTCTCCTCTTTCTTTTGTCTCGCTGCTCCTTGCCCAAATCTTTCTGCTCAAAGTTTGTCTTCTGAGACTGGGGAATTCTAGGAGTGGGAGGATTTTCCGAGCACCGAAAATCCTTTTCACTTTTACTGTCAGGCCACTGTTTTCTGAAATTTGCTTGTTTGTTTCTGATAGGCATATATCATCCGAATACTGTGAATTTAAAAAAAGATTCCGTATATTCATTAAAGAAACCCTATTCTGTATGTGACTGGCATACTCAAGTTTTAAAACCATTTTGCATTCACAAAATTGAAAGAGCTCCAGAGGCCATCTAGCCCAACAGTGCAGGAAATCTAGTTAAAACATTTCTCTCTGATGACTACCTGCAATTTGTATTTAAGACCAGAGGTGGTATGCTGCCGGTTCGGACTGGTTCACCCGAACTGGTAGCGGAAATCGCGGGTGGGCCTGCCCCAGCTCTATGCCATCCTATCTATGTCTCACATGCAAGCATAGCGTATGCGTGGAACGTTGCTTGCGAGTGAAGCAATCACGCGTGCTCACATTTGCAAACCGGTAGATCAGGTAAGTGAATCCCACTTCTGATTAAGACCCACAGCGAAAGGGAGTCTGAACTTCTCTGGTTTGATGGCTTGTCTTTCAAACTGCTCTTCCATTTATGTTTTACATTTTTGAACCACCGCTTTCCCTCGGGGATGAACTCGGTTGACAATGTTTGCCCAGTTATTAGAGCCAGAATCTGCATCCCAAAATCTGGAATAAGAGGGAATAGGTCTTCATCTTTCAGGCATTGAAGACAGCCATATCCTCTCTTCCCCAGCAAACAGAGTTTGGGAATAAAATGTCTTAGTTGGTAAAGATACTATTAGAGATCTAATTCTTGACTAGGTAGACCAACATGGTTTTTCTTCGTTGTTGCTCCTCAAGGCTAAGAACAGCTCCTTTGATCTCTTCATTAGCTTCACTGCCATTCTCTGAATCTGATCCGATTTTTCTGCATGGTCTTCTTTAAGTGTGGTGTCTTGCAAATGGATTCAGTACCTGAGCTGAGATCTCCCTAAATCAGAATAGGCTAGAATGTACATTTCCTGAGATTCCTATGGATGTATCTGTCTTTTGCCCATTCACATTACACTCCTGACTAATATTTGCATTGCAACAATTACTATTTTGAGATCATTGTCAAAAATATTCTTATTAAGTGAGGGATCCGTCATCCTCTACACACGCACCACATTTTTGTTCTGATTAAAGATGTTTGTACTCCTTTCTGTCTTAAATGTCATTGTTATTTAAGCCATTTTAATAAATTAAGGGGTATTTTTTTAGTTTCAGATTTGCTTTTAGGTAATAGATTATATAATACATAATTTGATACGGTATTAGCTGCCAATTTGAGCGCCATTCCCACCACATTTCATCAAAATCATTAAAGGCTTAATAATCAAATTTTATTGCTATCACTGATCAGAATGGATATATTATAATAATACAAGTAGTGATGCAAATCAACATTTAATGAAATATCTACATTATAGCCTCCATCTGTCCATTTTCTTAGACAACACCAGTTTTTCAGGTCCTGATTGCTACAAATCAGGTTGATTTCTTCTGAATGTCATCTTTGTATTCAGGAATTACTGTTTTTTTTAAAAAAAAACCTGAAATATTGGCTTTTTAAAAAAGAGATCAAATTAGTTTGTTCCCCCCTAAGACTTTGCATAAAAGGTGCATTACAGAATAATGTTTGATCCTTCTATCTCCCTGCATCAATGACAATATTGGAATAATTTCATAGTTAATCTGTTGAATCCTTAATACTCTCTAAGCTTGGTTGTCTACATGGACATGATCTGTTATTTGTCTAGGTAACATGTTCAGCATGGGTAACCTTCACTCAAATAACAAACATCTGTAAGAAAACATCCAAGCTTTGAGATTACCAAGGAGTCTATATTTGTTATTCACAGCTACCCAATTTCACGGAGTTTATGAACGATCTCTTTGTGATGTATCCTAGGATTTTCCCAGAATCCGCTGGGCTGAATCTTCCTTTTTGAATGGTAATACTTGTTCTCCCATCTGAGGATTTTTGCAACAAACCCATCATGTGGGATAAAGCACCAGGTTTCCTTGTTTTGAATTATTGGATTTTTCTACTCTAGCTTCATCACTTTCTTGCAAAGAATGAGTTTTGCAATCTTTCCAAGGAGAAACTGTACTTGGATGAAAAGGGAAATGTAGCAGCAGTTCTGAACATCACAAGCTGGGTGGTTCTCTCCAAGAAGAAACTCATCAGAAAGGAACTGGGAACTATTGAAAGAGAGAGACTTACTATCAGCCAAGATGCTCTGTCACAGCTGAAGTTGCTCAATAAGGTGGGTGAAATAGTGGCTTTTATTTGTGCTTTGCAAATCTTAAAATAGGACCCATTTTGATGGGAGTGGGCTACTCAGGTTCCAAGTAACACACCCAACGGAATCAAAACTCCAAGGCAGGCATTTTCCTCAAAGCTTGAATTTATTAGATAGCTCATATTGGCACATCTTGGAAAATCCGAATCTGAAAGCCCCCGGGTTTTCCCCACTCAAAGTAAATTCAAAGTTCCTTCCCTTGCATCCACATGAGCATCACATGGTCCAATCCAGTCACTGTCCCAACTGTAGTTGACTCCCAGTCACGCCTCCCCAAGTGCAGGCTGAACACCCTTGACTCCCAAGGGAAAAAATATTGTTATGGCAATACATCCCACACTGCCTCCATCCACCTCACTCCTGTACCTACAGCTTGCCCATCCACTGCTGTGGCAGCCCTGAAGATCCATATTTAAAGATAGCCTCTAGGGCTGACAGGCCTCTTCATAGTGGTCGATGACCTATACTGTGAACTGAATATGGGAAGTAGAGCCCTTTACGTTTTCATAGACATCCTGGGAACTTTCTATGCTATCAACCAAGCTGTCTTTCTTAATTAAATGGCAGGTGCCAGTTAATTGCAGAATTGCTTTACACTAAATTTCATCCATGTACAATATCCAGTGCTGGTTAACTACTCTTTAGCACTTAGATCAGAGGCCCCCAACCTTTTGGGTACCAGGGACCGGTTCCATGGAGATTGGTTTTTCCATGGACTGGAGGGGGCATGGTTTCATGTGCTGCCTGCATTCCATGGATGGGGCTTCACTTGTCTGCACAGCCCAGTTTCTGACATGCTGCAGCACAGTGCTGATTTATGGACCAGGTGTTGGGGATTCCTGACTTAGAACATAACTTTGTTGTGTCCACTATTCAGGTCATCAGGAATTGGGGACTATAACAGAATGACAGAATTGGGAGGTTTGAGGTCTTCTAATCCAACCCCTCTGCTCAAGCAGGGAACTCTATAACATAACAGATAAATGGATGTCCAATCTCTTCTTAAAAAACTTCAGCAACGGAGCACCCACAAGTTCTGGTGGCAAGCCATTCCACTAGTTAATTGTTCTAACTGAAAGGAAATTTCTGCTTACTTTTTTTCTTTGGTTCTCTCTTTGATTAATTTTCATCCATTGCTTCTTGTTCTGCCTTCAGGTGCTTTGGAGAATAGCTTGCCTCCTTCTTTTTGAGGCAGCCCCTTTGATATTGGAACATGACTATTATATCATCCTAGTCCTTTTCACACCCAATTCATGCAACCATTCTTCATATGTTTTACCGTAATCATTTTTGTTGCTCTTTTGTGCACTCTTTCTAGAGTCTCAACATCTTTTTAATATCGTGGCAACTAAAACTGGATGTAATATTCCAAGTGTGGTTTTACCAGGGCATTATAAAGTGTTACTAACCTCATGTGAACATCTCATGGGATCTTGATACTGTCCCTTTTTTTAATGTAGCCTAGGACTGTGTTGGCTTTTACTACTGGCTCATATTCAAGTGATTGTCCACTAGGACTCCAAGGTCCCTCTTGCAGTTAAAATTATTGAGCCAGGTACCATCTATTCTATATCTCTGCATTTGATTTTTCTTCCCTAAATGTAAAACCTTACTTTTCTCACCATTGTATTTTATTTTGTTAGATAGTGGCCAATGTTCAAGTCTGTCAAGCTCCTTCTGTATCTTGAGTCTATCTTCTGGAGCATTGGCTATTCCTGCCAGTTTGATGTCATATGCAAATTTGATGTGTTCTCTTTGTATCCCCTTATCTAAATCATTGATGAAGATATTGAAGAGTATTGGGCATAGGACAGAGCCCTGAGGTTGCCCACTGCATACTTCCCTCCATGTAGATGCAGTTTCATTAGGAATTACATGTTGAATATGGTTGGCCAGCCAGATATTAATCGATCTGGTGGTGATGCTGTCTAACCCACACTTTTCTATCTTATCAAGTAGTAGGCTGTGGTCAACTTCATCAAATGCCTTACTGAAGTCCAAGTAAATTATATTGACAGTACTTCTCTGGTCCACTAATTTTGTCACATTGTCAAAAAATGCAATAAAATTTATCTGGCATGATTTGTTTTTGACAAACCCATGTTGGTTTCTGGTTGTGGATTTGTTTGCCTTTAGGTATCTGCAGATTTGTTGTTTGATTATCTTTTCCAGAATTTTCCCAGGTATTGATGTCAGGCTGATAGGTTTGTAGTTTCCTGGATCCATTCCTCCCTCCCCCTTTTTGGAAGATGGGAACTACATTAACCCTTTCTCAGTCATCAGATTTCTGGTGGTCCACAATGTTTGAAAAATATGGTTCAGTGTTTCTGAGATCATGCTTGTCAATTCCTTCAGAATCCTGGGGTATAAACCATCTGGTCATGGTGATTTGAACTCTACTGTGGATAGTTGTTCTCTTATAATTTTCTTGTTTATTTTGATTTGCATTTCTAATCTGCATTTTATAGTATTTTCTGATACGTTGGACTGTTTTTTCTTTTTTCCTTTTGCGTAAAGACAGATGCAAAAAATGAGTTAAGCAATTCTGCTTTCTCTTCTTGCCATTTTCTCCCATTGACGGACCAATTGTTTTCTTAGTTTTTTTCCTTGTTTTTTTACATGTTGAAAGAAGGGTTTCTTTGGTTAGTTTTGACTTTTGTCCCAAGCCTTACTTCATTTTGAGCCTTAGTTTTCCTGACTTCATCTTTGCAGAGTCAGGATATTTGCTGATAGTCTGCCTTATTTATGTGCCCTTCTTTCCACTTTTTATACTTATTCCTTTTGTCTTTCAGTTTACCAGAGTTCTTTATGCAGCCATGCTGGTTTCTTTTGAGATTGCTTATTTTTTCTCTTCATTGGAACTGTGCTGGACTGGGCTTTTATAATCTCACTTTTCAAAGTTTCCCAAGCATCTCAGGTTGCTTTCCCAGTGAGGATTCTCATCCATGAAATCCTTCCTAAGCTCTAAATTTATTGAAATCAGCTCTCTGAAATTCTAAGACTCTAGTTTGACTTTGTTCTATTGCTTGTGCTTGCATAATGTTGTATTCCATTATTTCATGGTTACTCCCCACTGCTCAAGCTTCTCGTACATTCAATGTCTTCTATCATTTCATCTCAAATAGTGAGAATTAAGTCCAGTATGGCTAACCATCTAGTTCCCTTCTCTACTTTTTGGGAGACAAAATTGTCTCCCAACTGTTATAAGGATCTTCCACAAGGTGCAGAGTTTGTCTCCCAGTTAATGTTAGGGTAGTTAAAGTGCCTCATTAATAATGTGGTATGCCTCCTACACACCTTAGTTATCTGACTAGCAAAAAGTTCGTGAATTTTCTCTGTTTGGTTCGGTGGCCTCTATTGAAACGCCATTCTTTTTCCCTTTTGTATTGACTGCAATACATTCAAGATGGTTTTCATTATATTCTTGCCTTCAAATACCAGAGAAGGTGATAATTCGATTGACCAGTGCCCAAATTCACTGTTGGCTGAATCAAATGAAATTGAATTTAGCCTGGATGGAGGTGTTATTGGTCGTATTGGGAAATCAAGCTTTGGAATTAAGATTTGTCTTGGTCTGTGATGTTTCTAAGCAGTCCAGAGCTGACCAGAATAATCCATGCCTCTGTTTCATCCCAGTTGAAATAGTGCAATAGGCCTTTCATCAAAACACAGCTATGAAGAGAAATCTAAAAGTTGTCATAGTACTTAAATCTTTTCTCCATTTTATACCTGGCTGTATCAGTTACAAACATTTAGAATTGGTTAGAAATTTCATATTGCTTTTGACTAACTCTCATCTCTATGCCCATTGTTCATAGCTAGATAGTTCTAACACATTTTCTTTGGCATTCCTTGTTTTTCTGTTTAGTCTCTGCCTCAATCCAGATGTGTGGAAAAATGTCATCCTGGATTTGTCAAGCGTGCTTGGGAAGAAGAACCAGTTTGCTGCTATGACTGTTTTCCTTGTCCGGAGGGGACCATCTCCACTCAGGAAGGTGAGTGACACAAAATAAAGGGCGAGCCTTGTGGAAGTGGATTTATCCAGAGCAAAGTGCAGTTAAAAGTTAAATCTAAGCTTGACTGTTTTCTTGGATATTTTCAACATGCTCAGTTTCTTCCCATAAAGGAAAGAATGACAAAGAGATCTTGAAGAATGGGGTCAGAAGCAATAGAAAAGACACCACAGATTAGGCAAGGTTTATTATGAGCCATGGTGGCACAGTGGTTAGAGTGCAGTACTGCAGGCTACTTCTGCTGACTGCAGGTTGCCTACAATTTGGCAGTTCGAATCCCACCAGGCTCAAGGTTGACTCAGCCTACCATCCTTCCAAGGTGGGTAAAATGAGGATCCAAAATTGTTAGGGGCAATATACTGACTCTGTAAACCACTTAGAGAGGGCTGTAAAGCACTGTAAAGCAGTATATAAGCCTAAGTGCTATTGCTATTATTGCCAGAGAAAATACATCTTCTTTTCAGTTTGGAAGAACATCTGAATTCCTTGAAATCTGAGGAGTGGCCTTAGGTCAATCACTATTTCTTTCCCAAATAAACCTTATATTATGCTGTGCCCAAAAAGCACACCGATAAAGATATCAGTCAGTCAGTCAGTCAGTCAGCTAGCCAGTCAGCAAATCTTTATTAAGATTATAGACCACTATATGTGGAAAGTTCTAATTGGTAGGACCTTGGAGAAAGAATTGGTGGATTCAGAGAAAGAAGACCAAACAAAACAGAGGACTCACGATTCGAAGGGTGTTTATCCCAAAGTGCATAGCTAAATGTTTATGGAGATTCTGTCATCCAGATTATGTTCATCCCAGTCAGAATTGAAGAAGCTTCTTGGATGAGAAGCAAAACATCTTCAAAGAAAAACCAGAAAGTCCAGTTGCCGCTTGAAAAAGCATCTTAGGGTTGACATGAAAGAGGTGTTCCAATATTTCAGGGGCTGCCACAAAGAAGAGGGAGTCAAGCTATTCTCC
>JANHFT010072819.1:0-10995 GCA_032467955.1 Pseudoxenodon macrops | reverse complement strand
CTCTTATTTTTCTCTTATCTGTCTTTTTTTCTCTTTTTCCCCTCTCATTTCTCTCTCTCTTTCTCTCCCCACTTCTCTTTCTGTGTCTCTCTCTATGTATGTGTGTGTTTGTGTGTGTGTCGCTGCCGATCTCTCTTGCTCCCTGCTCCCTGTTGTTACCGTCGGAAAGCCCTTGCAGCCCTCCATGCTCTTTTTGGGGTTTGTCACAAATTGTTTTTCCCCCCTTCCTTTTGGAAAGCCGGGCTGGCGGAGCAATGAGCAGCAATCAACGTGCTGCGGAGGCTTCTCTCCTCGTGCGCACCCTCTCTACCCCACCACAGCCGGTCAGGGGGGCTGGAGAGGGGGAGGAAGAGGAGGTAAGCCGCTCATTGCTACGCCAGTCCGCTTTTCCAAAAGGAAGAGAGAGAAAACCCAACTTGTGACAAACCCCAAAAAGAGCATGCAGGAGCTTTCCGACAGTAACGGCAGGGAGCGAGAAAGATCGGCAGACACACACACACACACACACACACACACACACACACACACAATGTATCTCCATCTCTCTCCCCACCTCCCTATCTTCCCCTCTCTCTTTCCCCTCTCTGTATCGTCGTGTGTGTCTCTTCTGTCTCTCTCTCTCAAACACATACATACACTCTTCTCTTTCTGCTGCAGCTGAGCCAAGCCAGCAAGCTCTTCTTAGGATGCTTCACTACGTCTTTTATTTTTTATTTTGGAAATCTGGGCTGGCTCGCTGTGGCTGAGCCGGGAGCCTGCACATATGCAGGGAGACCCTCCCTAAGCGAGCAGTCTCCTGCCCTGCGCGAGCCTTTCCTGTGTTTTGGTGCTTGCTTGAGGAGGGTCTTCCCACCCATGCGCACGCTCCTGGCTCAGCCACAGCCAGACAGGTGATTGCGAGGGGAGGACGGTTGCCCGAACAAAAGCGTCCGCCACGGCTGGCGATCGTTCCTTAGCCCGGATTTCCGAAAAAGAAATAAAAGGGACGAAGGGCATGGGGTGGGGCCAACCAATGATGGACAGGGAGCCACGGCAAGCGGCTCCGGAGCCGCAGGTTGCCAACCCCCGGACTAAAGTATGGCATATCCAAACTGGTAATCAGGCCCAATTCCAGAACTGTTATTTTCTCAGTAATCTTATGTACCTGTTATGAGAAAATCAATTTCTTTTTAGTTAGAGGTCAACCTTGACAACAAATGGAATGTTTTCCATTATATTCTTGAAATTTTTGAGATGTAATATTTTGACTATTGGAAATATTTTTAGCTTTTGTCTAGTATCTGGAGATGTGGAGATGTGTCTAGTATATGGAGATGTGTTTATTGTTTGGCATCCTAGTGAGCTGACAGATCATTTTTAAATAATGAGCGGGACTATCTTTTCTTCCACATGGGAGGAATAGTAGTAGTGATGGCTGAGAATTTGCTCATTTGAATTTGAATCTTATGGAGGCTGCCTGTAATTCATGTGAAATAGTGCCATTTATGATGCAAAAGTTTCTACTTTTTATGCATAATAATGTGGAAAATGTTGAATGTTAAAAAATTCAATGTTTAAAATAAGTAAAAATATTGAAAGATTTAATAAGCAGCATAGAGAATCATGCATCAACTCTGAATGACAGTATGTTTTCTTAAGGTGCCAGCATAAATTAATGTAACGCTTATTTGAATGTTTAATATTTTTGTCACTAGTACAGGGAATGGCCATTGCCTAATTGATCTGTTTCTATAACATTATCAGGAAAAAGCAAAAATATACTGGCATTTCCTAAAGCGTTCTGAAAGCCCAATGTAAAGTATACTGCATTGTGAGTTGATCCTAGGTATTATAAGTCAAATGTTTCGTACTTGGCTTCTTATTTCTTATTTAGAAATGAACTATTGTCTCACATCATTTTTTAACATTTTGTTACCGGTATTTAACAATATTGTTTTATATGACATTTTTATTTTATCAAAACTGAATAATTTTTAATAAAACAACATTAAGTTATTTCAATAAAATGTTCAAAAGCATTAAGTATAGATAGTAATGCCAAGGTGATGCATATTTGCTAATTTACTATTGACACTGACATTTAATCATGCTTCCAAAATACAGTTTCATTACTATTTAATACAGTATTTGTAACAACTACAAACATTGCACAGATGACAAATCAGGAAACAAGATCCAAATATGGGAACCTTAAGTGGGTTTTCTTTGATCAGTTTTAATAATTGTATTCCTGGGAGAAAAGCAAATTTTATGCTTATAATTTTAGATGTGTATTTTCTTATAGCTGGGACTATAAAGGCATGTAACAAATAAGGCAAAGTCATCTTTTGGCAATTGAGACCAGATGTAAAATGTATTTATCTTGTTGTAAATGTAATTAGTTCCTTGATATTTTGAACATAGCAATGAACTTTTCTTGAACATTTCATTTATAGATAGGTATGCAGAAAAATTAGTTTTGCCATTAATATGCCATTGTGAGACACTTGTTTGTTTATATCTCCTAAAACCATACAAATTGTAGCTTCTATTTTTTAATCTACGAAGCTTGCAATATGCATAGTAGTATTTCTACTTATGATACAGAAGTTTTGATTCAGAACCAGATTAAATATACAATATGCTATTTCAGTGGCATTAAAAGTTATTAGTTTCTGGCACTATAATGTGTAACATACTATAGTTGTGTCTTGTTTAATGTAATTAGTGAAAAGCAAAATTCTAAAACGTTTCATCCTGATTTATTAAAAAAAAATCTATTGGTGACTTTAAAACTTGGGTAAATATTTGTGACTAGGAGTTTCACGGTAGCAAAAACTTGAAAATACACATAGATAATTCTTTCCCAGTTTCTATATTATTTTAGAATATGTGTATTTATATAGGTGACCCTTGGTTAACAACAGTAATTGGGGTGGGAATTTGTATTGTTAAACAGCATAGGTGTAAAGTGCACTGTTACATGAGTGCATCACTTAGTGATGACAATCCCGTCAGTCCCCATTGCTGATGTTAACTAAAACTCACCTGATCATTAGGCAAAGACCCACTCAGATCCAAGTCATTGATGGCTTGGTCCCTCCCAGCTCTGAACCTTAGTAAGATAAGGAGCTACCTTGTCCTCAACTTTCCCTACTGCTTGTCTCTCCCTCCCCCCTCCCTTTGCTATTTGGCTACCATGCACTCTGCCACTTCTTTTGCAGCTGACCTTTCTTCTTTCTGCTGCTGACAAGGTATGCCTCATCTGGCCCTTCGCAAGGCAGTTGCTGGCTGCACCAGGCTATTTTACTGATACTGCATGCGCCCTTGTTCAAATGGTGTGTGGCCTTCTCTCCATGATATCAATGGGAGAGTCCAGGATGGGTCACTCTTAGCTTCCTAGCTCTATGACTGAGTTGAACTTCTGAGGACACTCCTCCCTGGTAATGGACCCCAGTTATTCAACTCAGTCTCAGTTCATGGACATAGTTTTTGCAGCTCCAGAGCTTCTGAGCTGAATTTATTTTATTTTCCCTGGAAAGAGAGCTAGGACTGCCAGAGGGATGCTGACTCCCATTTTCCGTTGTTCTCCGCACTAGCAGATTGAAGTAGGGGGCGGCCGTTTCCATCGATGGCCCCTCAGCACTCTTGGCCGGCTGTTTCTTCCCTGCGGACAAATGACCTGGCGCCAGCGGCTGCCTGTCTCATCGGATGCCTCAGTAGCTCCCCGCGACTGCAGATTGGAGCTGGGCGCAGTGGAGCATATTGGAAGAAGGAAAGACCACTTTCCTTAATGAGCCTCAGCTTGCCTGATTCCACCAGGGCAGCACTCCAGCACCCTTTCAACAGGCTCTTTGTGGCTGCGGATCGGAGCCGGAGGGCGGCAACGCCCTCATTAGGCCTTTGCCTGACTTTCTACCTTTAGGCAGGCTCTCAAGCCATAGCACAGGTTCAAAAGGCGGCTCTCCCCGGCGGCGTATTGGAGCCAGGAACACCGAGCCTCTCAGCTAGAGTGGGACTCTCTGCCATGGCGGATAGCAGGCTCGCCCACTGAGAGAAGATGCTGAAGGAGGTGATCCACGAGGCGTCAGCCATTTTGAATTGCAGATGCAATCTTGAGTGGGCCAGTACAGTGAGCCCCGGGTCAGATCTGCAGGGGTCCAATGGCCTAGTGGTCTTGACTCATCAGACCCCAGGGAGCCGCGGCAGCTGCATTCCCACTTAAGACTGCCTTCTCCACCTGCGGCTAGTATCCCTACCCAAGCAGCTCCTGTCTCTGAGTTACATGTGGAGAGAGAGAGTCACTGGTCACCTGCTGGCCACACTCTTTTATCTTTAATTGCCGCCGCGGCAGCAAATCACATAAGACTGCCTGACTTAGCAGTGAGGCCAGCTTTTATACTCAAGCCAGGTCTCCACCTGCTTGACACTGATCCTAATTGGCTTAAAGTCTTTAGAAACAAGGCCTGAGGTCTCCTATGGCTGCAGCAGGCCTTTGCTCCCTCCAGGAGCTTCTTACAATGCTGTGCTGGCAGCAGAGCTTTCAAGCGAGCCTGCCCAAGTGTCAAGCCTGCAGAATCATGGATAAGAGTAGAGCAGACTCTGACAGACTACAAGGGGAATCTTGGTCCACCCACGCATCTGAGAGCTCTGGCAGGGCTCCAGTCAAGCCTAGATCTGCGGGCCTAGCTGCTGCAGCCAGGATTAAGGCCAAGACCCAGGCACACAGGACATCCTCCAGGTCGGAGGAAAAGGCAGCCCAACAGAGACAAAGAGCCTTGGACAGAGAATTTGCAAGGGCAGAGGTGGTGTCTTATCAGATACCATTTTTCTGCCCTCAGGATGACGGCCATGCCCTTGGCACATAGATCACCGGAGCCGGCTCTGCAGCAGGCTCTCCCCACACCTGACCCCTCCTGGTCTCCTGAAACCCTTGTTGACCCACCCATCTCCGGCATCTCTTCTGGGGCACCTGGGACAATAGGGCTGCCCGGTCCTTTATATCAGTCAGACCATAGTATGGTCACAGAAGGGGGATTGGCTTCCCAGGGGCATATCAGGCCCCCCCAAAGCCACCTTTACCTCAACCGCGGCAGGGCTCTGCCCGGAGGGACCACAGGAGCAGGACATGCCTCCATTTTTGAGGCACTGGATATCCCTGGCTATCAGGGAGGGGATTGCAGAGGGGCTCCAACAACTGTGTCAATTCACCAGACAGGTGCCTGCTCTGTTCCGTATGCAGACCCTTGGGGGCCAGTAGTTGACACACAGATTATCAGGGTCCGGGGTTCCCGGATCCCTCTGGCCGCAGCCAGTCTTCCCTCTCAGAGGGCGAGCTGCCTGAAGAAGGGAACTTTTCTGACCTTGAGCAGGAAACGCTCATCAGGCTGCCCTTTAAGGGCCTGTTTAACCCCGCACTGTTTAAACAGTTGACATCTAAGACGGCCACTGCTAGACTGGGCAAGGACTTCGGTACTAGTACCCACTACCAGATTAGTGTACCTGGGGGCACTCATAGACTCTGTCTCCTTTCCCAGGAGTGCCAAGACAGCATCAGGACCTTGATAGGACAGATCCAGAGGGACAGATCTGCTCTGCTGGCATTGCTGTCCCAGCTTTTGGGAAAGATGATACACTGTTACCCCTCCTGGGATATGTCTAGGGTGTTACAGACCCTCACCAAAGTGTCATTTGAGCCCCTTAGGGAGGCCAGCCTTCAATTACTCTCGTGCAAGATGTCCTTCCTGGTGGCCATCAGATGGATATCGGAGTTGGCAGCCTTGACCTATGCATTTTTCATCCGAACAGGGTGATCCTGCGGCTGAACCCTGCCTTTCTTCCAAAGGTCAACTCCTTGTTTCACCGAGCACAGGAGTTGATATTGCCTGATTTCTGTCCAAGGCTTCGACACACCTTGGAGCAGAAATGGCGTACCCTGGATGTTAAGAGGGCCCTCCACATTTACATCGCAAGGACCGCTTCGTTCAGGAAATCTGAATTCCTGTTTGTATCCTTTCATCTGTAAACTCTGGGCCACAAGGTGACACTTTCCACGGTGGGTCGTTGGCTGAGGTGTGTATTGCCAGGGCTTATGAGCTTCAGACTCTCCTGGTGCCCAGAGGAATCACAGCTCACTCCACTAGGAGTGCAGCTACTAGGGCTGCCTGGGCCTCCCAGGCATCAGTTGAGGAAATTTGTCAGGTGGTGATTTGGTCATCCCTGTCACCATTTATTTGTCATTACAGACTTGACATCTATGCCTCCGCTGAGGCCGCATTTGGCAGGCGGGTTCTTCAGCAGGTTCATGTGGAAGCAGAGGTTCTGGACCAGACTGACTCCCACCCATAGGACTGCCAAGCTTTGGTATGTCCCATCCTGGACTCTCCCATTGATATCATGGAGAAGGGGCATTGGTCTTACCTGACATGCCCTTTCTAATGTAGATCGACGGGAGAGTCCAGTCCCACCCGGTAAGCTGTCTGGTCTTCCTTCCGGGTGGAATTAGTGAGGCTTAGGAGTTTTGGCCAGTCACCAGTCTACAGGCTCTCTTTAGTTTCTGTGCAGGTCTGCTGGATTCACTTCAACTTTGCAACTGGGGACCGTTACCAGGGAGGCATGTTCTCAGAAGTTCAACTCAGTCAGCTAGGAGGCTAGAGTGACCCATCCTGGACTCTTCCGTCGATCTACATGAGAAAGGGCGTGTCAGGTAAGACCAACACCCCTTCACAAGGCTTTGGAAGGTTTCAGAACCTTGCGAGAAAACTGCACATGGCTGTGCTTTGTCCAAATCACATGTAGCTTCAGGAAGAAGGTTTGATGTGGCCAGCAAAGGGTCAGCAGCAAGAGAAAGAACATGACAAAGGCTAACTGTGGGTGGCAGACATAGTGGAGTGCGGGACAGTCAAAAGGGCAAAAATGGGGAACAGATAAATGGGTGACAGGAATTAAACTCCCCCTATGGTCATGAGTACAGGCAGTCCTGCAAGCATTTGAATTTTGAACATGTGACCACGAGGGTGCTGTAGTGGCTATAACTTTGTGGACCATATGTAACTCATTTATTTAAGCACCACCATTACTGAATGAGTGATCATTAGTCCTGTAATTGCCAGTACCAAGATCTTTTTTGTGCAGCTTTTCTTGTTAGGTGTAGATTATATATAAGAATCCTGCTCTTAAGTTCTGTGCAACTATTGATATATGCTTTTTGTCTTAATATATGAATAATTGCTTGCAAAAGGACAGAAAATACCAGTTCTTTTCTATGACAGAATGCCATAATTGTAGCAGAGATCTGAGTCAGTTGGCTGCTGTTTAAACATGAGAGATTAATAAAAAGAATGTAAGAATCTTGGTGGATTGGACCAGGTCTATACAGTCCAGCATTGTTTCCATATTGGCTATCTGATGCTAGCAGGATACTCACAAAGAGTGACTAAATGTCTGAAGTTGTTTTTCCAATTTTGAACTTTTTATGGCCATAACTTATTCTATTACATATTTCATCAGTTGCTGTTTTTCAAAAGCCCGAACAAAGATTTGCTTGAATGCTCTTGCACATTTCTATAATATACATTATTGTGCATATTTGCTTTGACATAAACATTTTAGTTTAGTAATGTTTGAATTGTGAATTGCATAATTGAGAAGAAGAATTCACAGCATGTGAGTCTGGTGATATAAAAGAAAATATAAAAGCATATTAGCCAAAATCAGATAGACTACATAATGGCTGAACCTAGCTGTTCTGTCTTGTGACTGCTATCGTACAGAAATTCTGATATTATAAAATTCAGAGACAAGATTCTTCCTGTCTTTTTTATGCTGTGGGAAGTTTATACAGTCACTCTTTTTCCATACATTCCTCTCTTCTAAGATATAAAACTGCAAATATTAGCATTTTTTCTTATTAAAACTATAGCTGCCCTTTTACACATTTTCAACTCTTGAGTTTTTGACATCGTTCAAAATGGATGGTGTTTAAGGTAAGATAAATTTTAAATTAAAAATCAATACAAATTTTATGAATTGAAAATTAATTTGGAGTGATTTAGAAATAAGTGAATATTATGGCAGGCTTGCTCTTTTAGAGTTGCTGAAATAATTTTTGAAAGTTATAATTGCAGACTTATTGAAGTTAAACTATATGCTACAGTGTTAAAATAACATAACACAATAATGTAATTCAAATATGTTATAGATATTACACCAATAAAATTACTGTATTTTTCAGAATATAAGACGCACTCTCCAACACCAACACCCCAAGAGGCTGAACATTTCAGTGGCTACATTGAACTACACGGCAAATGTAGCCCTGGCCACCGCCATAGTGGTTGGAATTAGTTGCTCACAGTGCTGCTCTTCGTTGATCAGCCTCCTTTTTGGCTCTCTCGGTGTCTTTTTCAATGGCCCTATGCCTCTGCTTAGCCTCCCGTTCCGCTGCCTTTGAGGCCTTTCTAGGTGGCTTGCTCATGTGGGACTGGGTAGCCGTCCCTCGTCTGGAGAGCCTCAATCCCTGCCTCCTTATTACTGCCCTGATCAGAGATCAATGGGCTTGCCAGCGTGCGAGTGGTGCACCTGGGAAAGGCAGCAGTCATCTTGGAGTCCTCGAACTAGCAGTTTTAACCTAGCAGGGCCTTGTTGTTTAATCCACCTGAAAGGGCGTAGGAAGGTTTTGAATGCAGGCTGGTCTATGAAGGCTTGTGGCGTGCTGCGGCCTATGGCTCTAGGAGGACTGAGGAAGCGCGGCGAGAGTCGTCTAGGTGTCCCGCGACTTCCTGCCGAAGAATAAATACCTCTGGGCCCAGTGTCTCGGAGCGAGGCTCATGAATGTGAGCCCTGCACGAATCACGCGAATCAGCACCGGCTGTGCTGTGGCGCCTTGCCACTCCTTTGTTCCCGGACTTCAAGTCAGCGCAGTTTTACCAGTATCAAGCGTCTGACCACTGTTCAAATTGGCCCGAAAAACACCTTTGCCGCACCTTTCAGGCTAGCCCCGCGGAGGCTAGCGGTGGCTTCTCCGCTCCTACCCTCACCTCCGGCTCTCGAGCAAAGCTGGTGTGCAGCGTGCAGAAATCTCTCTCTCCTCCAAACCGCCAGAAATGAGTCTTCATAAGAATCATCGCGCCGGCGCAGCCTCTTGGAGCAAAAGTGGAGAAAGATTTCTGGCATGCAGTGTGCAGGCAAAAGGTTCCTTGTACTAGTGCTGTGTCTTACGTGCACTCCCCCCTCCAACACCGCTGCTTGAACCTCCACCACAGCATGCTCAAAGTCACCATGCCCTCCTTCTCATCTTTGTTGCCTCCCTCTGCCTCCGGCACCCCCAGCATTACTGGTACTCTCACCTCTGCCCCTGCCCCTACCCCAGGCTGGGTCGTCACTGCTGCCACTACCGGCTGTGCCCTCTGCCATTTTCATGAAGTGTGTGTGTGTGTGTGACAGAGAAAGAGAAATGGCAGAGAGGAAACTTCCAAACAGCGTTGCCTGCGATTCTTGTTACTCCCCTCCGTTCTCTCCCTCCCTCCCTCTCTCTTTCTCTCTCTCGCATGCACATACACACAGAGACATTTGATCGCTTGAAAGGGACAGGCTGCTCTTTGCTTCTATCGTAAGCACGCACTTCCCACAATTGCCACTTGTTCAATAGCCACAAGGTGAGCTGCGGAACAGAGGGGCCCTCGGCTACAAGGTTGCCTAGCGCTGTGGACAGAGCTGGAGCAAGCAAGAGTGCACTGGAAATATGTCCAGGCACCCGGAGAGATAGAATTCCCGGCCCTCACTCAATCAGCTGATCCGCGGGCTGAGGCTAAGGGGCCCAGCAGCCTTGAGGTGATCAGGGAAGGGCTGTCTCTTGTGCTGGCCACAGCCACCCCCTCACTAGGGCTTATTTTTGGGGGAGAGCGTATATTTATGCCCACTCCAAAAATCATTCTCGGCCATATTTTCAGGACATATCCTATTTTTGGGGAAACACAGTACTAATAGTAGCTGTAATATAAATTAATAATATAATTAACAGTAATAGATATAATTAATAGTATTATAATAGTAATAATAACTGGTAGTAGCTACGATATAAATTTGAAGTAAAAGGATTCAAGGTTTTAGGAGCCATGGTGGCATAGTGTTAGAATGCAGTATTGCAGACTTTGCCAATAGTCAGGAGTTCGATCCTGACTAGTTCAATTCAGCCTTCCATCCTTCTGAGGACCCTGATTGTTGGGGGCAATATGCTGACATTTATAAACCGTTTACAGAATGCTGTAAGAATTGTGGGGCGGAATATAAGTCTTAAGTGCTATCACTATTAAAGATTTATTCTGGATGTTTTTTTCTTATACCTTTTAATGACACATATTTGGTTTAACAAAAATCAATGAAACTGATTTTTATGTACAAAATGATTGTACAAAGTAAGAGATTTCTCTAAAATCTATTTTCCTCATTTGCCAAGAAACAATTTATAAATGATAATCCTCACAGTGGTATCAGTTCAATTTGTCTTTACAAAGTAAGAAAGTGTTGGAGAGCTTCCGGTGACGTAACGCCGGTGCGGAGCAAGCTAATGGGGCTCCGTGGGGCTTGCACGATTTCTTGCGAATCCTGAAGCTTTCGGGCAAGGTTAGCTCTTGGAGAGAGCACAGGTGGAGAGGGGATACACCGGAGCTGCAAGGGAGACAGGCAATCTCATGGAAGAGCGAGAGGGACCCTCGGACCAGGAGCAAGAGAAATTGGCCTGGTAATGGTCGATCCGAAGCCGTGACGACTGCCATCAGAGAAGAAGACAAGAGAGAGAAATCAGCTGGAGTTATCGACAAAGAAGGGGAAAATCTGTAACTGCGGAGTCGGAGGAGGTTTTTTGGCAAAAAGACAGGAAAACGTACGAGGTGATTGAGACTCCGAGAGAAAGGAAAGCGGCGAACACGTAGGTGGAGCGGAGAAGGTACAGTAAAGTCGAAGAGGGGAAAGAGGACTGTTTGCAAGGGACTGGAGAAAGTGTTGAAAAGTAGCAGA
>JANHFT010072658.1:0-11001 GCA_032467955.1 Pseudoxenodon macrops | reverse complement strand
AGCTTTCATTCCTAAGCCAGCGCTAGAACTCACAGTCTCCTGGTCATTGGCCTGAAGTCACCCAGCCAGCTTTCATTCCTAAACCAGCACTAGAACTCACACTCTCCTGGTAATTGGCCTGAAGTCACCCAGCCGGCTTTCATTCCTAAACCAGCACTAGAACTCACCATCTCCTGGTAATTGGCCCAAAGTCACCCATCTAGCTTTAATGCGTACGCCGGTGAACTACAACTCACCATCTCCTGGTTTCTAGGCCAGTGCCTTCACTACTGCACGGAACTGTCTCCTTTTATATACTTGCTCCTATATTACTCTCTTGATCTTACTTTTTCTGTTGTACTTATTTTCACTGGGTCATAAACACTGATGTCTTTTTCTCTTGACAATGTATATATTTTTGTGCTTTTTTTCCTCTTTTCCCGTTATTATTGTAAAAGCAATAAAAATATTTTAAACAAGAGGAAGTGTTGAGATGGGGAAAAATTCCCCGGCCAAGCTTGTTATTCAGGCCCATTTCTTTCTTTCTTTTTTTGAAATTGATTTTCTATTAAATACATTTCTTAGTGCTTAATAAACACCTGGGTATTTAACTTGCTTAACAATACAAATTTATATTCTTAATCTCCACCCCATTTTCCCCCAACCATTGGTAAAATAGATTCCATGTGTTATAATATTCTATATCTTCTTTCTGTTTAATTTTCAATGTCAATCTATCAATTTCTGCAAAATTTAGTACCTGACTATCCTTAATTTTGCAGTATATCTTCATTTTTCCAGTATTGTACGAATATAATCCTCACTGCTGTCAAAAGACATGTAATGTTAAGAAGCAATGGGTGGAAACTAATCAAGGAGCAATTTAGAACTAAGAAGAAATTTCCTGACAGTGAGAACAATAAATCAGTGGAACAATTTATCCTCCAGAAGTTGTGAATGCTCCAACACTGGAAGGTTTTAAGAAGATGTTGGATAACCATTTATCTGAAGTGGTGTAGAGTTTCTTGTCTAGGCAGGGGGTTGGACTAGAAGACCTCCAAGGTCCTTTCCAACTCTGTTATTCTATTCTATTCTATTCTAAACATTTTATTTGATCTTTTCTTCTATTATTGCAATGGCCAGTTAGATATCTTTGAGAAACTACAAAAAGAAAAAGAAAAGAAGACTAGAACCGTAGTTTACTCAACTAGTATAAAGCTGAATTTGGATTGCAGTTTAAAAATTATACAGCTACAGTGACATTATATTAATAGTAAAATAAAACACACATTGTATTGAACAACTAGTGGAAATTTCCAGAGAACTGAAGAATTCAGACTCTCCTGATTACTACAACATACTGATTTTGGCTTTTGGGAGGGAATGGTGGTTTAAGTCAGTATTGACTCCTGGAAACAGCCTGGTCAAGTCCCTGAAGTTTTCTTGGCAAGATTTCAGACGTAGTTTGCCATTGCCTATTTCCTAGGGCTGAGAGAAAATGATTGGCCCAGCAGGCATTATACCTAAGGCAGGACTAGAACTCATGGTCTTCCGGTTTCTAGTTTAATGCCTTAAACACTTTAACAAACTTTAGTAAACCATAGCTAATAAAATGTACTTCAAGTTGTGAACATACAGTATATTAGTTACAGTATATTAGTAGCAATAATTTGCTGTATCAGTTTAAGTCTGGGTTCACCCATAATTATCATAGATACTATTTGTAAAGCACACTGGATGGCTTCATATATCAAGCTGAAATCAAGCAGGTTACATTGCAGTTTACTGCGATGTATGAGTGCAATGAAAGAATAATAGAGCTGTTGTGCGTATTTCTGTTTTCCCTGCCCCCCTGGTGTGTGTTTTTCGATATCCTGGTCTTTGAACCTTCAATTTGTATGCTCACTGAGAAGTATAGGCATTAGCCATCTTTGCCCATAAAATGTTAATGAAGGGACACTTGGCTCCTGATAGCTTGTCAATGTGACTTGACAGAAAAATAGAAAGGAACAAATATTAGGTTACAATTTTGAGGGGTAGTATCAGTAGATTATGGTCTTCATTGCCCAGCAGTATGCTAGAGGAAAAGATTATATCCCTAAAAACAATAACCTGGTGGCTTTTTTGTGTACAGTAGAAGGGAGTTTGCAAGTTAGTTCCCAATCTGTTGTTAGCAGCATGGAAATGATAAGATTCAATGGGGTAGCCAAGCAAAAGCCTCTTTTCTTGCCCAATTAACCAAACGGAACAAAGAGGTTAAATTTTATATCCAGGATCTTTGGGAGAGGGGGAGTGTAAAGGGGCTGTAGCCTTGGGCCCCACACAAAGAGGGGACTTATGCAAGGTATAATTCAGTCCTTGAAATGATAAAAATCACAAAATATGGCTTACTTGCAATCAGTTGTGGTTTAGTCAACAAACGATGGCTTACTGTGCTACACAAACATAGTAAAAGACGAAGACCAATCCTATTTTATTTATTTATTTAGGAGATTTATATTGCCGCCTATTCGCACATGCGACTCAAGGCGGCTTACAAGAATGTAAAAACATCATATAAAAAACAATTAAGCTAATAAAAGAGAATCATATATAATAAAATAACCCCTCTGCCCTGGTAACAACACATCATACGAGCCCTTTAATGGGCTCCATCCTGCTCTGGGTTCCCCAGGCCTGCTGGCAGAACCAGTGCCTTCCGGAAGAGTGTTAGAGTGGGGGCCATTCTAATCTCTGGGGGAATGATGTTCCAGAGAGGGGGGCCACAACAGAGAAGGCCCTTCTGTGTTCAACCAGATGTCTCTTCTTAGAGGATGAAACACGCAACATTCCTTGCCTTCCCGCTCTGGTGGGTGAGGTAGATGTGATCGGCAAGAGACAGTTCCTCAGATAACCTGATCCCAAGCCAAGAAAGGCTTTAAAGGTGACAAGCGGCACTTTGAATTGCACCCGGAAGCAAATTGGCAACCAATGCAGCTCCCACATTTTCCTATACCTTTCCTATTCAACAAGTGATGAGGGAGAAAAAAGAGTGTGATTATGGCAAGACCATAAGAGGATAAAATATAGCTAGTATAATATTGCTCCATTTTGTAGACTAGATTGGAAAAGTGATAGCCAACAATTTCCTTATTGTTACGAAGAAACCGCATGAGTGCATCCACATCGTCATTTGAGTTTGAGGAAGAGTTTCCCTTCCTTCTATGGAGGCTTGTTGTTGGAGATCACAGATTCTGCCTAATAACAAACTTGTAGCGTTCTGAAGGAATGGGAACCGACACAAAATCACTGAGAAATAAAAGGAAAATATTACTATGCTTGATAGACTCCAGCGCCCCAACCCCCCTCCTCAGGTCCACAGAAGTTGAAAGGAGAGCATTCAGGAAAGCAAATTTAATGGAACAATAAACAAAATGTTCTCCAAATACTCCACTGAAGACCAAATAAGTCAGCAGGGGGTGAAACAGTTGAATAACACTTGGAAAAAGCAGGGGTGTGGACCAGTGATGTGTTGCTGCTGGTTCGGACTGGTTGGCCTAAACCGGTAGCGGGAATTTGCCCCCGCTCGCTGAACCAGCAGTGACAGCTGGCCACGCCCCCAAACCAAAACCTTTGGCGCATGCACAGAGGGTTTTAACCCGGAAGTGCTAAGAGCACTTCTGACGTGACCTGAACTGGTAGGAAAGGTAAGAGAAACCCACCCCTGGTGTGGACAGTGAGAGGGAACTTTGATAGCAGAGAAAAATTGAATCTTTTTATTTCAGTGAAATTGTGAATTCCTGAACAAGAGCACTCCCTTGAGGACAAAAAGATACACTGCAAAATTTTATGTTGTTTTGTTTCAGTGCTGTGTGGATTCTGCTTGGAAACAGTACAGAAATCAAGGTTTAAAAAGTGCTGTTTGATCCAGTGACCTGTCCCAGGTTGTCAGGAGCTGAGTTACCCTAAATAGGTCAATTTCTCCAAGTGTCACTAGGGATGAGGCAATATTATTGTCAGTCTGTACAAAGAAGTAGAGGTTCAAATGTTCAAACAGGCCACAGAGTGTCACTAGTGGGCTGCGGTTCCTTAATTTAAAAGTTATTAAAGAGAATTGTAGCACCTCAAAGACTAAAGCAAATCATTGCGGCACAAACAATTGTGAATTGAATCCCACTTTCATTGGTCCCACAATAACACCACTTTTAACATTTATTTAATAGATTTATATAGTTACCCATCTCAAGTATCTGCTTTCTGGATGGCTTATACGTAAAACTCAAGTAGCCAAGGCAGTTGACACATTTGCATGTCATCCTACAATATACCTTGACCCTTTGCAAAATGAGATTAATCCAGTTTGTTCTGTTATTCTGTTGCCTGCTCAGATCTTGTTTCTCTTAAAAATGGATGAATAAGAACATACGTTGTGCGCTGCTGAATCAGAGTCTTACCCATCTAGTCTAGCAATCTGGTCTCACAACTGCACAAAGAAGCCCTTTAGTCTCCCGTAGATGGCCTTCAGAACTGGTTCTAGTACCATCAAGGGCAATAGTCATTAATCCCCATGACATCTATGAATTGGTTCAACCCTCTATCAATATTATGTATCAGCATAATATATATCTCTAATTTACTTAATTGTCAGCCCATCCCGTTATTGTCTTCATGTGTTGAACAGTTTGCTTTTAAAAGGATGAAAGTAAGTACTTGTGAATTATTCCATAAATGCATTTTATGTTCAGAAGTACTAGCGAAGTTTCAAAGCTCCTGGGGAAACTGGAGGTTTGGCGGAAACACAATTTATTTGTAGCCTAAGGATTGAAAGGCACACTCTCTCCGTAGATGCCAATCATTTACTGCTCTTAGATCAGCCTTCTTTCTCAAGTGACCATGTCCTTCAGGCCACACTAAATGAATATTATGGATATTGGAGTCCAAAATACCTGGACAACTGAATCTTGGGAAAATCTGCTTTTCATAAACCCAGCCATTATATTTTATTAACTCTAGTTTGTGGGTTAGTGTGCTGTGTAAACCTATCCAGTTGTGGCTTTTGATTAAAATAAATCACTGTTTAGTGAAAAAGTCAATAATAGAAAATCATAGAAGGTAAGGTTGGCCTGTACCTCAGAAATCATGTACTCTTTTGTGTATTACGCTCGGGTCAATGACTGAGGCAAACAGGGGAACAGTCCAACTCTTTTTTATTTGTATGCTAACAGTGACTTGCTCCTGCGCTAACAATCAGAATGAGTGAGCAACAGCTTCCCAGTTGACGGCTCCCTTTTATATCTGAGCTGTCAAACTTCTCAGCCAATCACAGGGTTATATTCTCCTGCCCGAGGTTTCCGACATAGTGTCCAGTCAGATGCACTCCTTCTTCCACGTGCTCTGTGCTGGACATAACACTCCTTTCCTTCTGGACGGCGCATGCATAGTCCTCGAGGTACGCAGGGCGTTTTTGGCTCCTCCCTGATCTTTGCAGTCCACCAGCTTCTGTTGTGGTAGACAGACTCGGAGGCAAGGCTTCCTGTGTTTCATCAGACTTTGCGGCAACTTTGTCCTGGAATCCGTCGGGTGTGGCCGGCCGCATAACTGGAGGTAAGTTGGCCGCTTGGTCAATTTTGGTGGGGGCATCAATCATTTGGTCGTGTCTCCTCCTTCATGTTCCTTGGTATTTGGTGAACTTGTATCTATTGTGCCCCCTTGTTTACTGATTCCCAGCTTGGAAAACTGGCGCTTCCGAAGCTGGTCGACGTGCCTGCACCAAGTCATTCAGTTCAACTTTGTACGATCAAGGCCCAGTCACTTCGATAACGTGGCCAGGTAGCCACTGAGGGTCACCTCCATAGTTTTGCGCATATACCCCTTCTCCTATCTGGAAATACTTTACCTCGCTGATTGAGTCTGGGGGCTTCTCAGGTGAATAGGATGGGTGAAGTCTGTCTAGCATGATTCTTAGCCTACGGCCCATCAAAACCTCAGCCAGGCTTAGGCTTGTGCTTGGACAAGGGGTGGTATGCTGTGACAGAAGGTACATGGCAACTTTTGTTTGCCAGTCCCCAGGCTCCATTTTGGCCAGAGTTTCTTTGGCTGACCTAACCTTCCGTTCAGCCAACCCATTGCTGGTGGGTTGAAGGTGGAAGGGGGCCATAGTGGCATGTCTGATGCCATGGCTGGCCAAATATATTTGGAAGGTTGCTGACGTTTAATTGGGGCCTATTATCATATAATGTCTAGTAGCTCGTGGGTAGTGAATCGTTTTATCAATACCCTTACGATGGCTTCGGAGGTGGTCGATGCCATAGAGATCACCTCAACCCACATTGATTAGGCATCCACTATGACCATGAAGGTCTGCGCTTGGAAGGGGCCAGCAGAGTCAATGTGGATGCGGGACCATGGGGTCCTAGGGGTCTCCCATTCCCTGACTGGGGCAGTTGGCGGTGCCAGCTGGCTTTGCTGGCAACATGGGCAGCTGGCTACCCACTCTGAGATGTTGTGGTCTAACTTTGGCCACCACAAGTAACTTCACCCTAAAGCCTTCATCCTAATGATACCAGGATGACTCTCATGAAGTGCCATCAGGAGAGGCTTTTGTAGCTCCGGGGGAATTATTACCTGAGTTCCCCATAGCACACAGCCCCTCTGGACAGATAATTCGTGCTGTCTGACCCTGTAGGGCGGGAACTCTGTATCCACCTGCTCCAAGGGCCATCCCCTTTTTACCCAGTCAATTACTTGTGTAAGGATACGGTTCTTTGCAGTGTACCTGGCAATGTCCACGGCAGTCACTGGAAGGTGGTGGTCTTCTATCAGCATGACAGTCAAGGCAGGTGCAGGGTCACCTACTTTCAATGGAAGAGGGCAACGGGTGAGTGCATCAGCGTGGCCTAAAGCTTTACCTGGCCGATGACTTAACTTGTAATTGTAAGCAGCCAAAAAGGCAGTCCACCTTGTCATTCTTTGGGATAGAATTTGTGAGGTTTGCCGATCATCAGCCAGGATCCCTA
The DNA here is from genome assembly GCA_032467955.1 of Pseudoxenodon macrops. Taxonomy (NCBI): domain Eukaryota; kingdom Metazoa; phylum Chordata; class Lepidosauria; order Squamata; family Pseudoxenodontidae; genus Pseudoxenodon; species Pseudoxenodon macrops. Next base: position 4,027 of record JANHFT010072658.1, on the reverse strand, counting down.
GCAGTGGCTTTTGGTTGGTTATTAGCTCAAAAAAAATGACCATATAAAAAATCATGAAATCTTTTTATCCCAGCCACTAAGGCAAGGGCCTCCTTGTCAATCTGACTATAACTTCTCTTGGCTGGAGAGAGTGTCCACTAGAAGTAAACAATGGGTGCCTCAGATTCATTAGGCAACTGATGACTTAGGATGGCTCCAATCCTGTAGGGTGATGCATCACATGCTAGTGTGAAAGGCATTACATTGCTGTATTGGACTAAAACGGTAGATGAATTGAGCAGATTTTTAACGGCGGTGAATGCAGCAGCCTCTTTCTGTCCCCAGCCCCATGGCATCTGACTATTCAAAAGATGGTGTAGTGGTTCAGCGATGGTCGCTTTATGCGGCAGGAATAGGTTGTAACAATTTAGAAGCCCCAGAAAAGCCTGAAGGTCAGTTTTGTTAGTGGGCAGTGGTGCGTTTCGAATGGCTTGTATTTTTGTCGGAGTGGGGTGGATTCCAGCAGAGTCAATCAGATATCCTAAAAATTCCATTTGAGGGATTCCCAGTTTACATTTAGATTTTTTAAAGTTTCAGCCCTGTTTGTCTGAAACGTTTAAGTATTGCTCTAATATAACCTCTTTGGCATCTGGGCCCCGCTAATAATACATCGTCAAAGTAAGGAATCACCCCTGGAATTCCTAACAGCAGCCTCTCCATCAGGCTTTGGAAAATACCAGGGACAACGCAGATGCCAAACTGGAGGCAATGGCATTGAAACGCTTCCCCGTGTGTAACGATTGTTTGTGCTTCGGCCATGGAGTTGTCCACAGGGAGCTGCTGTTATGCTTGAGCAAGATCCAGCTTTGCAAAGATTGATCCGCGACCAAGTGAGTGAAGCAAGTGTTGCACTACTGGGACAGGATAGGGGTTTGCTTGTAGTGCCCGGTTCAAGGTAGCGCAGATCCTTATGGACCCATTGGGTTTGATGGGAATAACAATGGGAGTTTCCCAACGTGCATGATCCACAAGTTCCAAAATGCCTTGAGCCAGGAGTTTGCCCAACTCCTGGTCCACCTTAGGGTGGAATGTGAAAGGTACTCTCTGGGGTTTGAGTCTAATTGGGGCTATAGAGGGGTCTAGGTTGAATGACACTGGAGTTCCTTTATATTTGATAGTCGCGTAGCTTGACATCGCAAGGAGATAGCTGTCTCTTCAACATCGTAGGCATTAGTCTTTTCAGGGTGCTCCATGAAATTATGGAGTGGGTGGAACCTGTGTCTATTTCCATCTTACAAAAATTTTCCTCAATTTCTAGCGTGAGGTAAAAAAAAATCTTAAGGTCTGCGCTTAATTGACCAATTACTGTTTCTGGGTGAATCTCGGTAAATTGTAAAACAGTCTCTGCCCCTACGGTCAGGTCCTCGACATGGGTGATTCTCAAAATTATATCTGGATGGGTTGCCTACCATTGGCTGGGTTGCGCGGCAAACCTTCGCTAGATGCCCCCTTTTGCCACAAAGTCTGCAGACGGCATTTCTGAATCTGCATGAGGAAAGCAGGTGGTATACGCCGCACCCCTCACACTATGCTTGTGATCTTCTTCCTTCTAAATCCCGGCTCCTTCTTGGGGTGGATGTAGTCTTAAGGTGGCTCACTTCATCCTCATCTTCAGTCAGTGGGTCAGCTTCAATCTCTTCCTGATGCACATTTGTATTGGGTCTGCACATGGCTGGATTCATTGTTTTTTGAATTTCTGTTGCTAATGTATTTGACAGTTTGGAGGCTGGTGCCTCTTCGAGTGCTGACTGGACAGTGATGTCTGTTTTTGCCAACAGGCGATGCTGTAACTGAATGTCCCTGATGCCACAAACTAACTGGTCCAGTAGGAGACCCACCAAGTCTCTAAATTCACAGTACAGGGCAGCTGCTCTCAATGCTGCCATGTACTGATTTATGGTTTCTCCCTCTGCTTGGTATCTGTGTCAGAACGCATGGTGTCTTGCTATTCTGGAAGGCAATGGGGCATAATGCCATCTTAGTTTGTTCAATAAGGTCTCCCATGAGGTGTCCTGTACCTTCTGAGGGGCCATTAAGTCTCGGGCGGTTTTGAACATATCGTGGCCACAAATGCTGAGGAAAGCTGCTATTTTTCGGTCACCTGGTAACCCTTTATAATCGTTCACAGTGAGAAAACAATCAAATCTGTCCAAGAATGTGTCGCACGTATCTGTTGCCTGATTAAAAGGCGCAAATGTTGAAAGGGTGGCCATTTCTGACAGGACAGGCTTCTGAAGTGAATACTTTGTGCGACGTCTCATCACCTGATTTTTTGAGTGACTTCTCTGGCCCAATTGCCTCAGCATCCCACCCTCATTGCCAGTTTTGTGTATTAAGCTTGACAGGTCAATGACTGAGGCAAACAGGGAAACAGTCCAACTTTTTTTATTTGTATGCTAACAGTGACTCTCTCCTGCACTAACAACCAGAATGAACGAGCGAGAGTTTCCTGGTTGATAGCTCCCTTTTATATCTGAGCTGTCAAACTGCTCAGCCGATCACATGGTTATATTCTCCTGCTGGAAGTTTCCGACAGAGTGTCCAATCAGATGCGCCCCTTCTTCCACGTGCTCTGTGCCGGACATAACACACTCTTATGTTGATACAGGAACTCCTCATTTAGCAACCAAAATTGGGGCCAGAAACTCAGTTGTTCAATTATGTGGTCAATAACTAAGCCACGACTGTGCTTATTATCTTACTTTAGTTTTCCTTTGCTTTACGGATCTTTGAAGATCATAAATATGAGGATTGGGTTAAAGTTACTTTTTCATCACTGTCAAAACTGTGAATGATTGCTAAATTAGGCAGTTGCTAAATAAGGACTACCTGTACAGGAATCTAATAAATAACCTTTACGATCATATTAAAAGCAACTGCTTCCTTTTCGCTGATGATGTAAAACTAATTAACACCACCGACAATGCTGCTACCCTTCAAAAAGTCCTTGACTATGTGTCAGAATGGTCAAACAATTGGCAACTTCAAATCTCAACCAACAAATGCTCTGTCTTACACACTGGCAAAAAAAATAAAATCAGAACACAAAGTACAAGCTGGGTGGACACGACCTTGTAGACGGCCCTCATTCTGTCAAGGACCTTGGAGTACTCATCTCTAATGATCTAAATGCCAGAGCCCATGTAACAACATTGCCAAAAAGGCACTAACCAGAGCATACAAAACATTTTCATCTGTGTGGAACCCGCATTACATATCGGACATTAATACAATTGAGCAAGCCCAGAGATATATCACGAGAAGAGTCCTCCACTTCTCTGCTGGCAAGAGAACACCTTTTGCCACCAGTCTTGAAATTTTGGGCTTAGACAATTTAGAACTATGCTTTCAGTCTGACCTAAGCATAGTATATAAAATCATCTGCTACAATGTCCTTCCTGTCAATTAATACTTCAGCTTCAACTGCAACAATACATGAGCAAAATAGATACAAACATAAGGTAAACCCCTCCAAACCTGATTGCAGAAAATACAACTTCAGTAACAGAGTGATCAACGCCTGGAATACACTACCTGACTCTGTGGTTTCATCCTCAAACCCCAAAAACTTTAACCTTAGGCTGTCTGCTGTCGACCTTACCCCATTCCTAAGAGGTCTGTAAGGGGCATGCATAACCGCACCAACGTGCTTACAGTCCCTGTCCTAATGTTCCCTTTTATTCATATCCATTTTATGTATTCATAATATGTTTATACTTATATCTGTTATCTAATACATGCTTGACACAATAAATAAAATAAATAAATAAATAAATAAATAATGCAACAGACTGTCAAATCATCTTCCATCATCTGATGAAGTATTGGCAACAAAGAAGAATCCATCACCAACCAAGGCAGTCTGTTCCTGTAGGAGAACAGGCGTAGCTCGTGGTTGTGGTGGGAACTGAAATACAGGTGAAACTCGAAAAATTAGAATATCGTGCAAAAGTTCATTTATTTCAGGAATGCAACTTAAAAGGTGAAA
>JANHFT010072594.1:0-11004 GCA_032467955.1 Pseudoxenodon macrops | reverse complement strand
TGTATTGTATGTTTTTATTGCTGGCTGTACACCGCCCTGAGTCTCTTGAGAGAAGGGCGGTATAAAAATTTAATAAAGAATAATAAAGAATAAAGAATAAAGAATTCTATTCTAAACCAAACGTCCAAACAGCCCAGAAGAAACTGTGACCATCCTAAACCAAGCCAAGTCCAAAAAGCTAGAGAATTCCTGGAAGCCTGGCCCCTTTGACAAATCAAATAATCCATCGATAGGCACATAGACATAAACACTAGTTTGGGTAATGAACATCTGCAAGGAAACGAAAAGCACCAAGGACCTTCGTGCCTAATACCAAGCATTATCTTTGCTTTCTTTTGCCACAGTCATTATCCTCCTACATTTTTTTTTTTGTATTTTGAGAATTTCTCCAGTTCTCTCTCTTCTTTTCTGCTCTCTCCAGGTTCTGCAACATACTTTTCCAGACTTTTTTGTTTGTTTTAAATCAACAATTGTTAACTCTGTGGTGTTATATGACAAATGCTTGTCTCTTTGAATTCTAAAGTCACCAAGTTTTAGATTTTTTATTTTCTCTTACTTTGTCTGTTTTATGGTCCCACCGGTTCCTGACTGCAGACAAATTACATTCTTTGCAGATATCGTTCCTTTTTAAATCTTTTTTTCTCCTTATCCCCATAGCCTTCACACCAGGCGTAAAAAGCTATGTGTAAGTTCATTGAATAAAAATGTGAAGAGATGGATGAAGCAGGTGACCAGGTGTTGCCAGAGAAGTGATCCAGAGATCTGGAAGAGAAGGAAACTCAGAAGGGGGAAGAAAACTATGAGGAAAGATTACATATTTGCTATGTGCAAGAAAGAAATCTGTACAATGCAATAAATATGTCAAAAGTCTCAGAATAATAGATCCCATAAACATTTTGACTTGTCTTTCATTTAAAACCCCTTCCTGAAAAGAATACCGTAGCTGAATGTTTGCAGGTAAGTTTTCAGGCCAGGTCCACAAATCATACCACTGTTCTTAATTTGCATATTCCGTTTAAGTCATGACCTGTGATTGACAAAGCACATTATGCAGATTCATGCAACATACCAACCATCATGCGATCATTGACTTTGGCTTATACAGGTAGTCCTTGACTTACAACCATTCATTTAGTGACAGTTCAAAGTAACCATGGCACTGGGAAAAAATGATTTATGACCATTGCAACCTGAATTAAAGTAACTAGAACAATAAACTGTATAAACAAGGCAGGAGCCCTGCAGATACATCAAACACATTAGCCCAGATCAAGGAACAGAATCCGGGCATAAAAACTTTCTGGACCTACAAGACGGAGAGTGGGTATCATCCGTAACTCTGGGGAGGTGATGCTCAAGAGCACGGGTGTCAAACTCACAGAGTCACGTTGCCATCATGTGATGTATCGTGACATTTTTCTCCTTCATGGAGCTGGGATGGGCGTGGCCTGCACATGACGCATCCAGCCCGTGGGCTGCCAGTTTGACACCCCTGTTCTAGAGGGTGTGTAAGAGGTGGGTTCTGAATCTTATTGCCGGTTTGCTCAGCATCATGCCTCGAGCAAACACGCAAAGCGCGTGAGCAAGCGCACGCACGGCAGTCAAAAACTAATCCACAAAATCCAAGATGGCGGCGCCCACAGAGCCCCTGACAGAACCAGTTCCGTGACGTCACCACGGAGTTACTACCTACTCTATGGAACCGGATAGAACTTGTAGGAACCCACCTCTGGGGTGCGGACTATGACAGAAAAGGCAGATTTCCTCAGCCTCATACAATGGCAGTGCTTAATAGACTGTATCTGAAGTGGCCCACTCTATTCAAATACAGCAGGTAAGCAGAATCAAATGGAGATAGGCACTCAGATAACTAGGCCCTATGCCATGTTGTACACACATACACTTTTGCAATTGATCACAGACGTGTGGTTGTTCTCATCTTTGAGCTATCATACGTATGTTAAAAGACAGCCACTTAACTCTTCTTAAAAATAAGTCTTCAATTCCTATCCACACATCTGCCCTTACCACTGATGCCACGTTTTCATGACACTCTGGCCCAAATTAATCTTCTGCTGTCACCATTAAAGTGACAGGATGAAAAGGGCTTCCAAAGAAAAATTGTCTATTAATCCCTGGGAGATATTAAGACTGGGTAGGGATGCAATCCCAAAGGGCCAAGTTCTAAGGTGGAGAGAAATTTACCTCTTCTTTGCTTTCCTCTTTTTCTGCACCTGCATTCACTCTGTGACATCCCCTATGGCCATAGGGATGCCTCACTCCCCCAGGAGGAGGAAGAGCAGGTGAGCAAAGCGGAGAAATTCCTTGTTTTCATCACTTTATGTGCAAAGCATCCTGTCTCTCCCTACTCCTTCTGAGCAGCTATACTGATTCCCATCCTCAGTGCTCCAATCCTGCTTTGCTCCAGAGGTGGGTTCCTATCGGTTCGGACTGGTTCTACCGAGTAGGTAGTAAGCTGCTGGTGATGTCACAGAGCCGGTTCTGATCTGTGGATGCCGCCATCTTTTTTTTGTTGTTGTTGGAATTTTTTTTTGAATTGGGTTTTTTTTCTTCTGCGCATATGCAGAAGCCGAGTTTCCGGCACTGCGCATACGTCGCCATCTTGTTTTCAGCCTTTTTTTTTTATCGGATTTTTTTGCTACTGCATGTGTGCGCCCACGCGGTGCGGGAAGCAGCAAACCAGCGGTGAGGTAAGTTAGAACCCACCACTGCTTTGCTCCTAGCACTTGCTTCTGTTCCTTGGCTGCATCGTTCCTTGGCTGCATCATTTCCATCCCCCCCAATTTCTCCCCTTAAGATCAAGAATAAAAGAGAGAACACCTAGTGTCTGACTTTCCACCACTAATCTGCTGCTGTTATATAGTTATATTGCCATAAAAGGGTTAAAAAGCTGAAGAAACCGAAGATGACTCCCTTTGGAACACTCCATGCTTATTGTTAATCCAGGGGCTTTGGAAAGTTCTGTCTCCTTTTGATATAAATAATATGAATTATTGCTTATTTTTCTGTCTATATTTCCCTGCTTTTGTCTGCCTGGTAAAGCATTTTACCAGTTCTCTGTTATTTTAGGACTGAGAATGAGTAAACATAAAGCTAGTCGTATTGAACGGTGTGTGCACTTCCTTTGATCTGTATATAGACTGGGAGCATGTTGGGTGTAAACAGCTCTGGAAATTAGAGAGAGGAATGTTCCAATCCAACTCAGAGCAATTATAGAATAAATTAGTCTATGCTGCTGCTTAAATAAAGGTTGCCAGGCTGTGCTGACTCTCTCAGTGGCAAATGGCAGATATGTTTAGGCCAAGAACAAAAAATGTACTCTATTAAAAACAAAGCATGTTTGGTCTAGCAGTTAAGTCACTCAGGCTATAAAGGAGGAGAACATGAATTCTAGTCTTACCTTAGCCATGAAAGCCACTGGCTGACCTTGGGCCAGTCACTCTCTGTCAGCCGAACCCACTTCACAGGGTTGTCATTGTAGGGAAAATAGGAAGAAGGTGTGTTGGGCATGCCAGCAAGAGTTAGAACAATTAATTTAAGAAATGAATGATTGAGTGATTGATTGATTGTTAACAGTTAGAACAATTAACCAGTGGAACGACTTGCCTCCAGAGGTTGTGGGTGTCTTCCAGAAGAGACTGGACAGCCATTTGTCTGAAGTGGTGTAGGGTTTCCTGCTTGAGCAGGGGGTTGGACTAGAAGACCTCCAAGGTCCCTTCCAGCTCTATTCTCATTGATTAAGTTATTTGTAAAAATAATAACAGCAGGATACAAATAAATAAAACTCAATCTGAGTAAGTACACCACAGCCCAAGATGGCACCTTACACATAATTCATTTTAACGCAATTCATTAGTAAAGGACTTGGAAAATATTCACTGCCATCGAATATTCCATGTTTTCATTATTCACTGTATGTAACAAAAGTAAAACTGTAGCACACAAGCTAAACCAGTTGCATTTTACAAAAGCATTATAATGCAATGACCATCATAATCTTTCTCTTTAGTCATATATCTCTTTCCCAACACAGGCTGAACAGCCTTTTGGGATTTCATAAACCATGAGAAAAGGATTATTTTCCTCCTGAATCCAAGATTATCTCACCACCATTTCAGATCTATAATATTTTGCCATTATTATCTTTGGGGTGTGGTTACAGTTGATATGACCCAAGGTAGGTTTGCGCATCTGGGAAGATTGAGATTATACTCCTTCCCTCTGATCATTAGCCAATTCCAGCACAGCCATTTCTCTTGCAGTATTTGCCCCATTCCATTAATGTTTTGTTTCCTGAATTCCTCTCCTATCAATCATCTCCTCCCCTGGCTATTTTTGAAATCAAATTTTTTACAGGCTGTAAACCAGTTTAAGAGTGGAAAGCAGACTTTCACTGTTTTATTTGATGGGAGATAGTGGTTTATTTTTTTAAATCAGTATTTCTAAAATTTTAGCTGAAACATGATCATAACCAGGTCTTTCACCTTTCTCTCTAGAACTGATTCTGCTTGATGTGTCTTTTTGTCTTTGTCTGTATTGTCCGCGCTACAATCTATCTTTCTTTCTTTCTTTCTTTCTTTCTTTCTTTCTTTCTTTCTTTCTTTCTTTCTTATGAAAACAGTTTTGTTGGTGCATATTTATGATTGGCGTGGGGACGCAATGGCTAAGACACTGAATTTGTTGATCAGAAAGGTCGGCAGTTTGGCCGTTCGAATTCCTAGCGCTGCATAATGGAGTGAGCTCTCGTTACTTGTCCCAGCTTCTGCCAACTGAGCAGTTTGAAAGCATGTAAAAATGCAAGGAGAAAAATAGGGACCACCTTTGGTGGAAAGGTAACAGTGTTCCGTGCGCCTTTGGCATTTAGTCATGTCGGCCACATGACCATGGAGACGACTTCGGACAGCGCTGGCTCTTCGGCTTTGAAACGGAGATGAGCACCGCCCCCTAGAGTCGGAAACGACTAGCACATATGAGCGAGGGGAACCTTTACTTTATTTATGATTGGAAACCACTTTCCCATATGCTTATTTTCCATCATTTTGAATTTGTGGGATGATTAGATGGGATGTGTGGTGACACAAGGGGAAAAATATTTTTCAGAAGTTCAAGAAAAGTTCCAAAATTGTACAATTATATAATAATACAAGTCCCATCCCATTCATACTGCAGGAACCTTCCTACTTAATGCGCCTCCATTGATTTGTGACATGCTGAAGAGGGACAGCAGCAAAGTCCACACAGAGAACCAATCACTTTGCTTATAACAAGTGGCACCAGTAACTGTCTGGACAAGTCCCTGCAATTTTCTTGGCAAACCAGAAGTGTTTTCCCTTTGCCATTGTGACTGGTCCATAGTCACCCAGCTGGTTTCATGCCTAAGGCAAGACTATTACTCATAGTCTTCTTGTTTCTAGCCTGGTGCTTTAACCACTACAACAACTTGGCTCTCATTGGATATTGTGGAAGTTCAAATGCAACACGTGAGGTTGGGGGATATTTATTTAGTTCTGACTTCAAAAGTAGCTAGGAATGTGCTTTGTGAATATCAGCAGAGCCAAAGAGTTCAAATCTCATTCATAAAAAAAAAAGGTGTTTGATTTGTAAAACTAAAAACAACCCGTCAGAAATTCCACTAAAAAAGATTTTTGCCATGAAACAGCTTTCACTATGGTAAACTGCTGCAGTCTGGCCAAACAAACAGGCAGAAATAAAATAAAAACTGAAATTTTAATCAAAGAGATTTAGGTTTGGGGAGCTGGAAAAATGTATTTCCTAGTAACTCCACAGCTGTGTGATGCATGCAATCTGTTGAGATGTTACATTGGCTAGCTCTGTGGCAGCTTTTCTTCTATAATAAGAGGTTTAGTGAGAAAAATGGAGATGGATGGCTGTGTAGTTCTCTGAAGGAATTAGTGGTGGTAAAACGATAAGTTGAGGAGATATATTATCAAGGTTTGCATTATTTAGATACAAAATATAATGCAAAGATCCAGTACACCTCAAATCTAAGACAAGACGCAAATACTGATTTAAGGTAGCAGATATAAAACTAAAATCTATATCTATACATGTAAACTACCATGTTTCCCCCCAAAAAAATGCCCTCCCCTAAAATAAACCCTCCCCTGAAAATAAGCCCACCCCAAATATAATTAAATGTATGCGCAGTCAGTCCCCCCCATTTCCTCTGGTTAGAGTTAGGGAGACAGAACTGGAAATCACGTAAGACATCAAGTAGAGCCCGTCTTGCTCCATGCGCCCCAAAATAATAAGACCTCCCCGAAAATAAGGCCAAGCACTTATTTCAGGATTCAAAAAAATATATAAGACAGGGTCTTATTTTTGGGAAAACATGGTATTGTACCCTCTTCCAGCAACTACATGAGATTTGGCGACTTTCTTAAAAGCTACAGAATTGCCATTGGACAGAGGAAAAGCTAAATAAGGTTCAGCTATTCTATCAAGCATTTGAAACCTGATATCCATTATATAAATGGTGGAGGAAATGTTTACAGTAGTGTAAGGGCAATGCAAATACACATGCCACACAAAAACACACCCAATATTATTTCACCAATTTCACTTGGACAAAGATGCTGCCAGAGGGTGATATTACATAATCTTTCTTTCGACAAAGACAACACTCATTGAAACTATTCTTTATTTGCTCATAGAAACTCATGGAGATGAGAAACAGATCCCATCTCAAACATCTGTCCCACCCTACGGCATGGGTCTTCAGGGGACTGGAGGCTAAAACATATGAAGAATGGTTACAGGAACTGGGCCTAGCTAGTCTAGTCAAAAGAAGGACCAAGGTGACATGATAGCAGTATTCCAATATCTGAGGAGCAATCACTAGAGAGGATGAGGATCAACCTATTTTCTAAAGCACCTGAAGGCCAGACAAGGAATAATGGATGGAAGCTGATCAAGGAGAGATTCAACCTGAAAATAAGGAGGAACTTTCTGATAGTGAGAACAATCAACCAATGGAACAGAAGTTGCCTTCAGAAGTTGTGGGAGCTTCATCACTAGAAGCTTTCAAGAAGCTTTCAAGACTGCCATCTGTCGGAAATGGTGTAGGGTTTACTTGGACTAGATGACCTGCAACAGTGATGACTAACCATTTACGTATTGGGTGCCATAAAAGAGTGTGTGTGCGCGATAGCGCGTGTGCATCCCCATACCCATAATGCAGTGCCCTCCTTCCCACGCATGCACTTGCTTCCCCCCCATGCTGCCCCCCCCCCCACATATGCGCGCAGGCTTCACTGAAGCCTCTGAAGTTCCGGTTGGCCCATTGTGCCATTTTTCACCTTCCCCAGGCTTCAGGCCTTCCTTCCTGGGGAGGATGAAAAATGGCACAATGGGAAACCGGAAGTTTGGGAACGAACGGGATGTTGTCCTTTCTTTGCCAGTTTAGTATAAAAAACTACTTGTGCCCCTAAGTCCTTGCCTTTCTTGCCTAGCTGCTTGTAATCACTCAATATTGCTTCCAAATCCTTTTTTATGTCATTTGTCCCCTCATGTAGTAATAGAAAGGGGTAGTAATCTGTGGGTTTTATTATTTTGGTTAGTTTCTCATCCACATCTTTGATTTTAGCTCCAGGGAGACAACATACCTCTCTGGATTGCCTGTCTGGTGTACAGTTGCTTTACAGAGGGGCAACAAGGGCAGGGATTCTACGCAATTCTGTTTGTTACCCCAAAGACCCCGGGAGGGTGGAGAGCTATTCTAGATCTCAAACGATTTAACCGCTGTGTCCGATATCGCAGGCTCAAATTGCACTTATTGCAATCTATCCTATCTGGAGTAAGGGAGGGCGACTTCCTTACCTCCATAGACTTAACGGAGGCCTACCTCCACATTCCTATCCTACCCGCCCATAGACAATACCTTCGCTTCTGTTACAAGGGAGTCCACTTCCAGTGCAGGGCCCTCCCCTTTGGTCTCTCCTCGGCTCCCAGGACATTTACTAAAGTCCTTTCAGTCTCAACAGCACATCTCAGATCTCTACCAGTGAGGATACAATGTTATTTATTTTATATATATTTTGATTCTATCCTCATCGGCCTCTCTGGCCAGGGAGGTTCTAAGGGTCACCATTGACACCCTCCAGCCTCTGTTACAGTCAGTTGCTTTGAGAATTGAATCTCCTATCACCAGCACTCGCCTTTTCCCCCCTAGGGATGTTTGGGGTGTTGTTTTTATCTATCACAGTAGCATTTGATGGTGCTACTTTATCAGGGACATTTGATGTTTCTTTATGGCAGCCCCTCAAATATTGGTACATTGCTATGATGTCACCCCTAGTCCTTTTCACTAGACTAGACATACGGAATTCCTGCCACTGTTCCTCATATGTTTTAGTCTCCAGGCCCTTAATCGTTTTTTCTGCACTTTTTCCAGTATCTCTACATCTTTTTTATAATATGGTGACCAAAACTGGATGCAATATTTCAAATGTTGTCTTGCCAAGGGATTATAAAGCAGTACCAATGCTTCATGTGATCTTCATTTTATCCCTCTGTTAATGCAATTTAGGACTGAATTGGCTTTTTTGGCTGCTGGCTCATATTTAAGTGATTGTCCACTTGGACTCCAAGATCCCTCTCACAGTTACTGCTATTGAGCCAGGTTTCACCTAATCTGTAAGTGTACATTTGGTTTTTCTAGCCTAAGTGTAAAACCTTACTTTTCTCTACATTGAATTACATTTTGTTACATAGGCCCAGGGTTCAAGTCTAATTAGATCCATCTTGAGCCTATCTTCTGGGTTGTTGGCTATTCCCGCCACTTTAGTGTTGCCTTCAAATTTTATGATTTCCCCATTTCTCCCCTCACCCAAATCATTCATGAAGATGTTGAAGAGGACTGGGCCTAAAATGGAACCTTGGGGTCCCCCACTGCTTATTTCCCTCCATGTAGATGTAGTTCCATTGAGGACCACAGGCTGACTCCATCTGGGGGTGATTCTGTCTATCCCACATATTTTTAGCTTACCAAGGAATACGTTGTGGTTGACTTTGTCAAAGTCTTTCTGAAATCCAAGTACTATGTGCACTGCATTTCACTGGTCCACTAATTTAGTAATTTTTGTCAAAAAATGAAATAACATTTGTTTATGATCTGTTTTTGGATCCTTCATTACTCCTAGTAAGTCATTCATATCTATATTGAATAACAAGGGTTCAAATATGCATCTTTCCCTTCCCCCTTGGTAAGCATAGATCCTTCTTCTCATGGCCCCATTGAACAAGGGCTTGGATCAGGGCCAACAGGCTGAGCTCCATTTTCAGGGCAATCATTTTTCTCCATCATATTTCTCTGTTTATTGAGTCAAATGCTGCACTAACTTCTAGAAAGCCAGCAAATCTTGTTTTACCTCACAGGTATAGATTAGATATGTCAAGACACATTTGTTGCCAATATTAGATTATTAACCTCTGCATTATTTCTTATAAAATCTATATAGCTTTAAACTCTACCTAAAACCTTCTGGTTCTTCTGCAAGGAATGCATTTTTCTCAAGTTTAACTAATAGGATCATGGCATAAATTTTAGCCACAATATGTACTAGTCTATTTGGTCTATAATTGCTAGAGTCCTTTTTATTCCACTTTTTAGATAGATAAAATGCTACTATTGCCAACTTCAATCCGACTGGATATGCCAAGCATTATTTATATGTGAAAATGAAGATGCCAATAGAGGCCCCAACAACCAGGGATATTTTTTGGTCTGCTAAATAGTTGGTAGAATGTCTTCTCCAGGGAATGTATTGCTTGCATTTCAGGCCTTTTATGATTAATCTCAACATGAACATAATGGGGTGAAATATTGATATTTTTGCTAATATAGAGAAAAGCAGCTCTTGAGTACCATGGAGAAGACATGGTTGCATATATTGCTCACCCACCACCACCCACCACTCCGTTTATCAGATAGAGAAAAACACACACACACAAACCTGTGGGACTTTGTAGGTGCCTCCTAATGTGGACATCTGGATGGAGATGTCCCTCTCAGCTCCATCAAAAAGAGACAAAATGTTCTCCTTCCTTCCACAGCCGTAGTTGGGGACATTGGCTTCTCCAGTGGAGAGAATGTCCAGCAACACATCTGAAGTGCGTAAAGGGCTCAAATAATTGGCATGGATGCTGTAGCCCAGTGTGAGGTTGTGCAAGAGCTGTGGATTCTTGTTGAGTAGTTGAATGTTGAAAACGAATAGTAAACCATATGAAAACCCATAAATATCCCTATTGTAAAAAACAGCAACAACAAATACTTCTTTTAATATAGAATCCTCCATAAGCCTACTGAGCCTTAAGCCAACATTGATCCAAAATCAACGATCAGTTACACAAATATGGAAATTGGCTGAGGTACAACTTATTCCACCACTACTTTAAATAAAATTCATTATTCAAGTGAGGATTAAACAGAGAGAAGAAAATAATCTGAAGACCTTTCAGCTTTTTTTCAGACCCCATTTTGAGTCTCTTTCACAAAATTAGGCAAAAAGCCACAGAAATCAAAATCATTCAGGAAATTAGGCATATTCCCTAATATAGGATAAAATAAAAAATAAAAACGGAAAAGGAGAGTGTTAGAATGGAGGGAGTGCAACTTCATTACTCTGAATGACTTACGAATCATGGAAAACAAGCTGAACAGAAGGAGCCACGTTGAAAAGCAACTTTGTATGCAATACTTCATATCTACTGATGACTATAGCAATGAGATGGTCTCCTGGGCTGTAAAAGCTCCATGGATTGTTTCCATCCTGCTGCTCCGAACTCAGCAGGCATTTCCTTCTCAGCTTCCCAGAGACTGGATGGGACACCAGCAGCATCAGAAGCAGAAGCAGGAGGTCCATTGATTCAGTCCAGTGAATCAATGAATCCTCTTCCTGTTTCTAAAGAAGAATTAGAAGAATTCAAAGGACTCTCACAAGGTGGAATATGATCCAGTTGCTT
>JANHFT010072485.1:0-11008 GCA_032467955.1 Pseudoxenodon macrops | reverse complement strand
ACAGCTGCTTTTGCATGGTGTCTGAGTCAGTTGTGTTGTTTTGTGTTGTGTAAAAGTGTAAAAGTTTTTTGTGTAAATTGTAAAAGCACACCCACCCTGACCTCCAAGCCACGGCCACAAAATAAGCCACACCCACAGAACCGGTAGGGACAATTTTTTAGATTTCACCCCTGCCCTTAGCGATACCTTCTAAAGAGTAATTTCAACGGATGCTTGATGAACTTGTAAATTATGCCTCTCTGCCTCCTGTGCGGAAATTGAATTTCGGTTCAATTCCGCTCAGCAGCCTTCTGGGGCCCTCCGGGTAGAGTATTCCTGTACCAAGTCCCTTCTTCGATCCTGCCTGAGTGTGGCGCTGTGCTATGAGCAAAGCTTTTGCGTGGCTCTCCAATGCTCTTGGAGGGTGGGCGTGGGAGGGGTGAGTGGGTGAGTGGGTGGGAGATCCTGCAGAGGAGAAATAGGCAGAAATTATTAGTCTAATTACACTTCCCTTCTGCAGTTTGACCTCAGCTGTATGGCAGCCCTTCGATCAAAAGCTGCAATGGCCCCAACATTATTGGAGTTTTAATAAGAGTTAATTGGCGAGAGCCACTCCAAGCTGGAGACTCAGCATGGGCTCTGGAGTTCCATTGGATGGATGGGAAGAGAAGAGGCTACAGTAATATTGATGTTATTATGGGTAGTTAGCTTCCGGAAGCGTTTCTGTACTTCGGTGTCCGCGAGAAAATCTGCCGTCGGCTTTTCATTTTTTCGGCCGAGGGTGAAAATGAACACGGTTTATTTCAACATCTGGTCATCCCTTTTTCATTTGTCTTTCTCCTTAAAAAGTGATTCTGGCAGGAATCGGAAACGAGCGGGTAGATTTTGCAGGTAATTGGCGGGTGCTTGGGATTACAGCGCCCATCGTCCTCAGAAAGCTGAGCGGAGATGCCGCTACGGATGGAAATTTCCTTGGATGTGAATTTTTAGTGGAAAACAGCGGTGGGTAGTCCACAGATCTTAAAAGTTGGAGATTCACATGGAGTAAATACTTCTTTCCTGATTGTTTCCCTTGGTGGGTTCAATTAGGCACTCGTCTTTTTTTCCTCTTGCTTTGTTTATTCCCCGGTAGTTGTTTTTTTCCCAGCCTTCCACATAAAAGACACACAATCTCTCACGCGCATATCTTTGTGCATAAATCACACGGTTCCCCGGACATTTCAGATCCTTTATCGTTCAGCTTAATAAGATTAATTATATTAGAGATTTGGGTCTCCTCGGTGGCATTTTGCAACTTCTGGCCAGAGAATGGAAGCCTTTGTTTAATTATTTTAAAATCTTCCTTCTTCTTGAGTTTAGCATTTAACCCCAGGAGGGTTTGCAGGGGTTCGGGAGAACCTCTAGCTAAGATTCTGCGCGGTTCGGAGAACCCCCCAAATCCCACTCCTGGCTGGCCCCGCCCACCCCTCCCCTCCCAAGAGCCCCCACGTGGCCTGTTTTGGATGTAGGTAAGTGCATGCGGAGGCTCGGGGAGGTCGAAAAACGGGCCTACGGGAAGTTCGAGAAGGCCGGAAATGGGAGGGCCTCCAGAGCCTGGGGAGGCCATTTTCACTCTCGAGGAAAACCTCCAGAATCCGGGGAGGGTAAAAACGCCCCCCCCCTGTGTGGTGGAGGAGGTTGACTAGGCCACGCCCACCATGGCCACGCCCACCCAGCAACCGGGCAAAGAATCCTTTGCTAAAACTTTTGAAGCCCAGCCCTGGAAATATATCCATAAAAATATATTTATCCCACTACTGTAATTTCAACCGTCTGCCTCAGAATGAGCTTCGGGAACTCTTGGAAGCTACAAAACAAGGCCTGCCATTTGCACATTGCCCATTCCATTCCAAACAAAGAAGTACATGTTTTATAGAACTCTCCAAAATTATTCACCTTTAAAGGAAGTCCTCAACTTATGACCATCCCCAAAAAGGGAACTTATAGCCTGGATTCAATGTTCTAACAGTTTGGGGGCTGTGAAGTCACATGACCAAATTTCAAACATCAGTAACATAGCCACATTTATTACCGTTGGCAGCGTCCTGCGAGTCATGTGACCACGTTTTACAATGGTTTTGGCAAAACCTGGCACATACTTCTGCTTTCTGGAAAAACTGCATCCATACTAATCTATTAGTTCGCTTAATGACTGTGATGTTCACTTTATGACTGCAGCATTTGCCGAACAACCAACCCCCACAAAGGTCCTAAAATTGGGTTAGTCATGTCATCCATTTTATGACCATTGGGATATATAACCATAATGGGCAGGCTCCATTTTGGTCAAATGTCAAGGACGATCTGTAATGACTTCTCAATCCTTAATACACTGCTTCGGTCCTATTACTTATATTCTTATTTCTTTCTTTTAGAATAGAAGAGAATTCTTTATTGGCCAAGTGTGATTGGACACACAAGGAATTTGTCTCTGGTGCATAAGCTCCCAGTGTAAATATAAACACCAAGTAATAGATCATAGATCATAATAAACAACAATTGATAAATCATAAGAAACCAATGGGGGAAGATAGTAGGGACGATGAGAAGATGAAAAAAGATGAGAAATTAGACATTTCTGGGGGAATTAAATGTTCTACAGAGTGATGTCATGAGGAAAAAAACTATCTTTGTATCTAGTAGTTTTGGCATGCAGTGCCCTACAGTGGCATCCTGAGGGGAGAAGTTGAAATAGATTATGTCCAGGATGTGAGGGCTCTGTAGATATTTTCTCAGCCGTCTTTCTGGTTCCTGCATTATACAGATCCTCAATGGGAGGCAGGATGGTTGCAATTGTTTTTTCTGCAGTCCTAACTATCCGTTGAAGTCTGTATCTGTCCTGGTTTGTTGTAGTGCCAAACCAGACAGTTACTGAGGTACAATTGACAAACTCAATAATTCCTTACTGTAAGCAGGTTACAGAGTCAGCATATTGCCCCCAACAATCTGGGTCCCCATTTTACCAACCTCGGAAGGATGGAAGGCTGAGTCAACCTTGAGTTGGTCAGGATCGAACTCCTGGCAGTGAGCTGAATTAGTCTGTAATACTGCATTCTAACCACTGCGCCACCTTGGCCAATCCAAGCTTTCCGCAAAATCTTAGGCAATCTTAAGGAGCTGAGATGGCGCAGTGATTAGAGTCCAGCACTGCAGGCTACTTCAGGTGACTGCTAGCTGCAGTTCGGCAGTTCAAATCTCACCAGCTCAAGGTTGACTCAGCCTTCCATCCTTCCAAAGTTGGTAAAATGCGGACCCAGATTGTTAGGGGAAATAGGCTGACTCTGTAAACCGCTTAGAGGGGGCTGTAAAAGCACTGTAAAGCGGTATATAAGTCTAACTGCTATTGCTATTTCTGAATTGACACAGGAAAAACATTCTTTGTTGTGCTTTTTCGATGATGTTTCTAATGTTAGGTATCCTTTTGGAGATAATAGAACCTAGAAACTTGAACTTTTTAATCCAACTTTAATTTTTACTCTTAGAGAGGGCTGTAAAAGCACTATGAAGCAGTATATAAGTCTAAGTGCTATTGCTATTTCATTTTAATACTTTATTGTGGATGCTTTTGCTACACTATGTGATGATGATGATAAAAAGAAATGAAATATATCTGCAAAATAGCTTTCTTCCAGATGCATAAAATCATTGCATGCATTAAAACGACCATATTTATGTCTGTTGAACACTAACAAATTGGCAGGGCTTGGACTGTAACCCTCTGACCGCCATCTTGCAGATTTCAACTCTTTTTTTGGATGCCCCTGCAATTTATGACAGCTCTCAGCATGGAACCTAAAATTATTGGAAAGTATCAGCTTCAGAAACTTTCATTCTCCCACTTTTCTGCCTCGATGTGCTGTATGAACAAAATTTACGGCCGTTTTAAAAAGCCTTGGGACAGGAAGGCCACGGCAATCTTAGTTGTAAAAATGATTTAAGATCGTGTTTTTTGCCCAACCAATGCTATGAAAACAGACCGCACGCTATAGATAAGACGAGGAAAAATATTGCGACAGAATGATGACCCCCCAATACTCAAAACCCTCAAAGTGAAATGACATAATGTTTTGTATCTGCCTCAAATTGCTACCTCTGGTGAAATGCACTCTTTTGATTTCACGGTCTATTCTAGCAAATGTTTATGTTTGGTCGCTGGAAGATTAAATGAATCCCTAGAGCAAAACTGTACAGATCATTCTCTGGTTTGTGTGTGAGAGAGAGAGATAATAATGGCTTTGAAAGTTCAGCGCTGGGCCAAAGCTGATAGTCTTGATTACATGCAAACATACAGAGGAAAGTTGTCTTTAATACAACCGCATCCCCAATTTTAGATAGGGAAGCACTATTTCATCACTTGCCCAGGATCGTCATCAACTGTTAATTCTGTGCCAAATTTTACTCCGCCAATGAGCTAGCACCAAATTAGCAAATTCCCAGATGTCTTTGCTGCTTTAATTATCCCTATGGGAATTTTCCTGTATGCACAGCAGTACGGTAAATTAAAACTCTCTTCTTTAGTCTTAATCCAGCTCATTTCCACACATCACAAAGACACAGAGACAAGCAAAATGCATGCACTATACCCCCTCTATAAACAACATTATGGACAAGCACACATTTCTCACACGCACACAAAACTCTGGAAAATGCATACCACGTCAATGTAAATTAATTAAGAAATTCACATATTTTTCAAACAAACAAGAAAACATGGATGGATATAGTGCTCATTCTTCTAGGATGCTTTCTAATATTTCTTTTAATCTGTCCATTCTGACATACTGTCTACCATCACCAGGTTGCCATGTACAAAATTCACAAAAACCACACACACACACACACAAACACACACAAACACAAATAGCAAGTCAACTGGAGCAGCGTGTATGTATATTACTTAAGAAATATCTGTGGGACAAAACATGTCACTTTTCACCCTGTTTTTCATGATTTGATCATTTATACACACATTACATCAAATAATGACGAGCACTAGTAAATCACTATTCTCGACACAATGAGAATATATCTGCTGAACAAAACTCCGCATTGGTGACAGGACAGGCATCCGGCCAGTAAACACTCTGCTAGCACCATTCAGTTGCCCAGACTCCACCCCGTAAGGGATTATGAGGTCGTTAAAAAGAAGACGACTAATAAGTCAGTCTTCTCTGATTCATTCCTTTCATGCGTTCAACTTCAACTTTAATCTGAAACATCTCTCAATGGATCCAATTCTGGCACTTTTTGATGACTCTTGCCAAACAATCAAGTTATTCCATTCCATTTTATTGCATAGTTGAAGTGCAGCTACTGCTAATTAGCAAATTCTGTCTTACCAGCATTTATGGGAGCTCATACACAACTTGAGAATCCTGAATTTCAGGTGTGAGCACCCTTTGAACAGCTGAGGTAAATTCTAAGTCCATGAAAAACTGAAATATTCACAAGATAGAAGAAAAAAGATTTATTTATTTGCTGCCCTCTGGCAATTATCTGCAATTTTCGCAGCCAGGTTTGGTACTTCTAAACTCAAGGCCCATGGGCCGGATCCAGCCCATGGAGTGCTTAGATCTGGCTCACAGGGCTGCCCTAGAAACAGTGAAGGACCGGCCCACGGTGCCTCTGCCAGTGAAAATGAAGTTCAGGAGGGCCACCCTCCCAAGCTCCATTTTCGCTGGTAGAGGGTTGCAGGAGGCCTTCGCAGCTGAAAACGGAGCCTGTGAGGGCAACAGGCAACCCTCCTGAGCTCTGTGGGCAGCCCTCCTGAGCTCCTTTTTCACTGGCTCTGGGTTACAAGAGGTCATAGCAGCCAAAAATGGAGCTTAGGAGCCCGTTTTTCCTGGCAGAGCACTTAGGTCACCACAGGCGCCCCCAAGATGAGTGACATTGATCTGGCCACGCCTCCTCCCTCATCACCACCACCCGGAAGTTAAACGCGACCCTGATGTGGCCCTCAATGAAATCCAATTTGACACCCCTGAGCTAGAGCATCTCTCAGTTAACAAATTAGAACTTTTCTATATGCATGCATCTCTGAAAAAGAAAAGCTATTTTCCATAGGACCTTAAATTAGCTGCTACTTGATATTCCACCTAGCATAAAAATTAAAATTGCTATATCAGTAATGTTTTGCTTAGCTTTTATCTCAAGGTGACTTCATAGAAAACTTTTAGCATTCCTGTACCTGTATAATCTTTAGGTATAACATTTGCACATGTCAGATAAACACACGTGTGTAAAGAAAGGAAACAAAATATTAAAGCTACAATCTTGCCTTTGACGTAAGAAATAATCCATTTACACATAAAACGTAGCAGATACACAGAGGCATTCTACCAATTAGAAAACATCCTTTATATGCTCAACACTATCATTAAAAAAAAAAACCTGACACCTGGACCACTTAAAACATTTAGTATCTGCTTAGCAAAGCTGGAAAGATTTGTTGCTATCCCAATTTTTCTTATCCTTTGGAGAATCATAACCACTTGCTCAGAATAGCATTCAATGACCATTTATGGGAAGAGTATCTTACTTTCCAGTTGCCAACATTTATCAAGCAACTACCGTAGCCACATATAAAAATTCAAAACCAGTGATTTAGGAACAATGTCTGTAACATATTTAAAAACCAATGGTCTTCCAATTCTTGTTGTATTAGGGCAGTACTTCATAACCTTGACCACTTTAAGATGTGTGGACTTCAACACCCAGGATTCTTCAGCTAGGATGGCTGGCTGAGGAATTCTGGTAGTTGAAGTCCACATCTCTTTAAGTGGCTTCCTCAAGATTGAGGAACACCGCGTTAGGAAATGATCCGAAAATAAAACAAGCCAAAGGGCAATTTACATTATGGTCATTGAACAGGCTGTGGAGCAGATGGGAACCCTGTATGGCGATGAAGGAAGAAGTTAAGCCACCAGTGATAGCAAGAGGGCTGACAGGAATCAATATGCCCACAGGCCCATCTCTTCCGCCATTCCAGCCTGTCCGTCCGTCCGTCCGTCTGTCTGTCACTGTGAAATTGCCCTCTTCCAGAATAAAAAAAAACCCCTCTCTGGAAATATCTTGATTTACAGCAATACTTCTGGAATTCTTTACATGGTTAGAAAATACGATATGAGGTCAGATATTCTGTGAGATTGCCCCAGCTAGCAGTTCCAAATGTGCTACAGACCTCAAAAGATTGCCAGATCCAACTTTCAGCATTCTAGACTTTATAGCAGGGATGTCCAATTCAAGGCCCACGGGGTACTTAGATCTGGCCCATGGTGCCCGCCCTGGAAACAGTGAAGGACCATCCCACAGTGCCTCTGCCAGCAAAAATGGCGCTTGGGAGGGCCACATATGGCTGTTTTCACTGGCATAGAGTTGCAGGAAACTGTCACAGCCAGAAACAGAGCTCAGGAGCCTGTTTTCGCTTGTAGAGGGCTCAGGCTGCCACAGGCACCCCCACACGAGTGACCTCGAGCTGGCCATGCCCCCCCACCCTCTCCCGAGATCAACACAACCCTGATGTGGCCCTCAATGAAATTGAGTTTGACACCTCAGCTCTATGGGAAGCCAGAGAAGAAGCAAGCTAGATCCTACATTGAAGAGCATCACGGTAAAAAATTAACGTCCTAGGATGGAGGCTGTCAACTAACGTCACACCTGATAAATTTCTACATTTAAGCAACTGAAAACGAGGGCTAGCTAGATGTGTTTATGCCCTGGCATGACTTGAGATTTTCCTGGCAGTATGTTCCAGTTTGGGCATTTCAGATGGTTTACAAAATCCCCACAAGTGAGGTTGTACAGAAGGTGTTGGAAAGGTGTTTTGAGGTCTGGTAAAGCACCAGCTACGAAAATACCTCTCTGGAATAATCAGTGCCTGTCTTAAATAAAACTGAAGCTCACCAGACTCAAGCAATGTTCCAGTGTATATGCAGTACTAGCTTAATTACAGAACTGCATGTAACTATCTGTAAATACAGTAAAATACGCAGCTGAGTTTCTTTATTTTGGACTGCTGACCTAACTGAAAGAACAGTAAGCCTAGGACTGACTCCTTCCTTTTCCTGACCAGAATTTTAGATAATGAAGGCAAGCTGACAGATTCAATTTCTGGATTTTAGTGAGACTCATTCATTCGTTATCTGCTTATTCTGTAGCATCTGACTTCCAGCTTGTCCATCCCTATGAAAACAGATCTCTTATATTTCCTTCATTTATCCCTGAACTGGATCTCAGATTCAACCAGTCTTGAAAGAAGCCAATAGCTTACATCTTTTCGTATAACTAAGTTACAACCAATTTTTGAATTCCATGCCAAAGTTCAAGTTTTACACCTTTCATTTAAAATTACATACAATTAAGCAAAATGCCTGAGTGAATACTTTTTTTCTATTCAGATGGGTTGAGTGACTGATTATGAGCTTGAAGATACTTATGATGCTAATTAAAGTAAACAGGTCTGTTTGAGAAATCATCCAACAATGTGTTTTAATTCTAAGAGGTACCAATAGTTACGTCCGTGTCATTTTCATTTGTTTTATTATTTACATAAATGCAAATGCAAAATTTCTGCTCTAGGAACAATGGGATGAAATAAAGCAATGTCTCTCAACTTTGGCCATTTTAAGATGCATGGACTTCAACTCCCAGAATTCCCCAGTCAGTAGCCTCCCAGGTGAATTCTGGGAGTTGAAGTCCTTCCATCTTAAAGTGGTTAAGGTTGAAAAACACTGGAATAAAGAATGGTAGATGCCATTTAATGTTGTTTGTATTTCACTGCAAATTGGGACTCTGAGGGGAAAGTGGAGGACAACCAATACTTTTGCCTGCATTCATAAATCTTGCTGCCATGCAATCACAAATGGGTAATTTTGCATAATTGCAAATGATGTGTCATTATATGAAGCAAAGTGAACAGGGACAAAGAGAAAGAAAAGCTGAAAGTTGGCTGAGGATGAACGGAAGAAGGTAACAACCAAGCTTGATAAAGATAAAGGCTACAAATCCCTCTTCAAAATTCTTCATGTGACCACGGTTGCTAATATTATCAAGAAATGTAAGGTCCATATAGAACTATAGACAACCTGCCTGGAACCACAAGAGGAAAACGGAGCCCCACATTGGACAGAAGAAGAGTACAAATGGTGGGGGGGGGGGAAACCCAAGGAAAACTTTCAAAAGAAAAAAAAACCAATAAAATCTAATTGCCTCCTGAAAAAACACCTTTGGGACAACCATGGCCTGGATGATTGAGAATCTCTATAGACTTTTAACTATACAATTTGGGATGAACACCATTTGAATGGTGTGGGAGTAGGAATGGATTTCCAGAGGAAAAACTGCAGACTACAGGAACCAGGAGCACTATTCAGGTGACCCTCAGGACACAGATAAACCATCAAGTGCTTCAACGACCCTCTAAAAGGATGCAAATGACCAGCTGTCTGCAAGGAATATAACCATGACCTGGATGACTGAGAATCTCTACAGCTCCTAATTGTCTTTTCCCTGAGTATGTATCTCATGTGCATTTGTAGGCTCCTGCCTTCTCCTCAATTCTCCATCAGAATCTAGCCTGTTTCCTTGTCCCAGCAATTTAGTATTAGAATTAACAGAATAGGAAGTAATACCCTATTGTTCACATAAGCTTTTCTAGCTGGCTGTTTTTACCTTAGAAACGTGGCTCCTACTTATTTGATTTTATATTCTGGTTGTGTGAACGTAATAGGTAATAATTGTCTAGTGATTGTGATGTCATTAGTGATTAGTGGCACCACATTACTGCAAATTCTTAATTAACCACTGTTGTGCCTTTAACAGTTTTTTTTAATAAGGCTACAAAAATTACACCTGCACAACAACATATATATTGTATAACAGCTGATATCTATCATCATACTTTTTTCATACACAGATACATGTTTATATAATTTTCAGAATTGTTAGCCACCAATAAAATAATGTTTATACGTTAACACTGGCCCATGTCAGCTTTATTGTCACCTGTTTGCATAATTTGCCAACAATAAAATCAACCACCAGTTAGAATAAGCCACTTTGAAGAATATAATACAAAAATCTGAAGTAAGCTAACAATGTTCAATGCAATTTGGGAAGGGGGCAGTGGACATATTTGACATTTTGAGAACTTGTCATGGGCACTCACCCAAAATAGCAGCGATAGACATACTTCCAATGAAGATTTTCACGTTGAATGAATGTTAATATCCTGGTACCAGAAGCCAAACAAGTAAGATTGCTCCTTATAAGCATTAATAGTCACTCATAATACGCTCTATTCCTCTGGGGTCATTCCCCCCACCCTTTTTAGAGATGGACGGACATCTAAACAATTACTGTTTTTATTTTCTCAAATGCTTATGGGACCCAGTATAATTCTGGCAAACAGTCATCTTGACTATTTGCTTTGTAGTAGGTCTATTTCCATTTTAAAAAGTGAATCTATAAAAAATGAAATTTGGTGAGGCAAAATGCTCCAGCAAAGAGAGGTGTTGCAGGCACTCTGGTGTCAAGAACAGTATCCAAGATACTCAGGACATAGATTAGTTGTGCTCTGCTGAAAAAAAAGGAAATACCATAGAACTCAGGCAGTGGTTATTTCACTAATTAATGCTTCTACTTCTCAATAGTAACTAGTTTGGGCTCTTCTAAATATTTGAGAGATGGACATTTGCAGAATACCTTTCCCAAGTGACTAGCTATTTATATACATGCATACATGTGTGTGTGTGTGTGTGTGTAGCTACCGTATTTTTCGGAGTATAAGACGCACTGGAGTATAAGATGCACCTTAATTTTGAGGGAGGAAAACAAGGAAAAAAGTATTCTGAACCAAATAGTATAATATTATATTATTTAACAAAATACCAGTATAGCAGGCAAACAGGCAATAGCTCTAAAACTTTAAGCCTAAATCCTAACCCTTTGCAAAGGGGCAATAACTCTAAAACTTTAAGCCTAAATCCTAACC
>JANHFT010072401.1:0-11010 GCA_032467955.1 Pseudoxenodon macrops | reverse complement strand
CATACATGCATACATACATACATACATACATACATACATACATACATACATACATACATACATACATACATACATATGCATATGCCCACCTATATTATATGACACGGAGAAACAACAGTCTAGTTGGGATGGATACATGTACATGTTGAGAAAAATGAATCCTGCGAGTTTCCCAGAAGGATGGCCTGGAAAACAAAGCTGTTCCAGAATCTGGTAGCCCTGCTAGGAATACTTTGAAATCTCCTCCCAGAAGGGAGTAAGAGAAACAGACTCTCCTCCCTCCCTTCACTCCCTTCCCTCTCTTCCTTCCTTCCTTCCTTCCTTCCTTCCTTCCTTCGTCATAGTAGTTTTTTAGAGCCTTTCCTCAAAACTGCCCAGCAATCCTGAATTAGCAAAAAGCAGTGCTAGCCTGAAATGCCCTGTTCCCACTATTGATCCTTAATTTCCCCTCTGTTGTACCAGCCGTCTTCCGAGTAGAACTGACATCAATCTTGCAAGTGTGAAGGCACAAACCCTCACCTCCACTTTTCACTAATAGATCCATTAGGGCAGGTCCTTCCTTCCTCTGATCCTCTTCTTCTCCTTTTGGATTGTTTCCTGGGCAGCATCTCTTCCTTCCTTCCTTCCTTTCGTCCCCCAAGGTCATTCACACATTCCGTTTCAGGGACACAGCTGTTATTTGGATCTGAAATTGTGTATAGTTTCAGCCACTCACACACTGTCCTTGCCCCCTTATGTGGCTTGTTTTTGATTCCCGAACCCTGACCCTTCAGAGAAAAATCAACAGCTAGGAGAAATCAACTGTGCGTGCAATCCAGAACTTAAATCCTCAACCCCCACTGATCTTTCCATAAAGCATAAAGTACTTCTGGGGCACCTGAGGATGCTCTCTGAAGACACCGACTGCAAACCCTGGTAGAAAATCAAGGCAAATGCATTTTGCTGTCTGAAGCAGAGGGACAGATGGAGCCCACTTCTGCCCCACACTCAAGACCAATCTGGCTGCTTCATCCCGGGAGGGGGGAGGGAAACCTTGGAGTGTGGATTCAGGTTCCATGGCCTCTTCTATTAAAATCCCACCAGAGGTACCTCAAGAAAGAAAAGAAAATGTCCACAAAGCTTTGTGCATGATATGGAGGCCCTGAAAATCTTTTCTATCATTTTCACCCATATGAAAAGCATTACCCCAGAATGCAGGCCCACCAGGGCAGGTGCTAAAATGAATTGGAACTTAGTCATTCAACCTGATATCTGAGCACCATCAGAGGTGGGGAAAGGATGTTCTGGATGACATACAGGGAGCAAAACAGGAAAAGATGCTCCTCCCTTCATGCTGTCCTTGCGTGCTTCAGCTTCACCTGGGTAGCAGGCCAACCTCTTCGTTCTATGTAGCAATGAGCAACGATGGAAGCAGAGTGGCAGGAAACAGAACCGAGATGGTACTGTGGGAATTGTTAATCACCTAATTCAGAACATTTCTTAGGGATTAATGAGAAGTTGCATGGAGCTGATGATACGGCAAAGCAACATTAGCTGACCCAACTCCCTGGGAGATTCCACTCCTGGGAATATTCTTGCAATTACAGACTGAGAAAGGGGAGGAAGAACACAAAACCATGTACATTCACAGTGTAATGTGGCTAATTGAGCTTGCCGAACAGGGTACAGTTTTGTAATTTCCTGCCCAAGGCCTCCTTGAATAATTCAGCTTTTGTTCGTTTGGATGCAAACTAATTTGTTCCACGCCTGCCCTTCGGAAAGGAACGGGTGGATTAGAACTCACCTGTCTGTTTTGCGGGTTCTATTGCAAAATACATTCAAATAATATTTATATGGAAATTTATGTTTGAAGTGTCACAATAGCTTCCTCCCCATTGCCGGTTAATAAGAAAACAGAATAGAAAGACTTGAGCAAAACTAGAATAAACCAGTCAAAATTATTTTGTCCATCTTGAAACACAGAGAGAATAAGCAAATGTGACAGAAAGTGTGGTCAAGGATTTGGATGATCCTCACACTGATAGTAGTTGAGGGACTGTCTCTGGCTAAGAGATTTTCCTTTTCTTCTTCTGCTCCATTCCTCCTCTCCCCTCCTGCCCTCCAGTCCCCTGCTCTCCCCTCCTCCCTGCGACCCCTTTCCCCTTCTCTGTCCTCCCGTTCCTCCCCTTCTCCTCCCCTTCTCTCCACTCCCTGCCTTTGACAGGCTAAGGAGCAAAGATCTCTTGTCAAAAGCAGGAACCTTTGTTTTAGTAGCACAAAGGCCCCTCCCTCTGACCCATTTTCCTAGCTCTTCAGATTTCGCAGCTCTGGCAATACAAGCCCTCATGGTATTGATTCAAGTGAAGAGACTGGAGGAGGGCCAAGGTCATGCCATGCGTGGAAAGATGGGGTAGAGAACGGGGGCCAGGTGATGCTGCATCTGAGGTTTTAAGACTGAAGAGGTTCGCAAGCAGGGAGGAAGAAGTGAGGCCTTCCTGCATCCCTGTGCTGGGGAAGAAGAGGAACAGCTGAGTCAATGGGGCCAAGTCTGGCTGAGGTGGGGAAACTAGGGAAGGGCAGGAAGCAAGGCCAGAAGACTGGCCCAGACTGGCCCATGATGGGTTCACCCAGCAGCTGTTCGCTCTGGCTTTCAGTGGGAGGCCAAAGTGGAGAGCAGAAGAGAGAGGATTTTTCCTGCCTCTTTTAGAATCCATTTCAAGATGGACTGTAGATGATTCCCACAGCTGATCGAGGAAGCTTTCTTTAAAGCCAAACTTTCAGCGCTTTTGTGCAATGTACAGGGACGGTTGATTCGTCATGAGGCTGAGACCTTGTTCTTGCCCATGATAATAGCCCTTCCAAGGCACATTCGCAAGGTGGCACAGGCTGGTCAACCTCACCCATATTGGGGGGGGAGGCAAACAGGACTTGTGGTCTGGTGATTCTGGGGTTGGGACACCACCAGGAGATTTCAGAAGAGTGGACTGGATTGGGAAGTCTCCAGCAGCCCAGAAGTAGGTAAGGAGAAACCCTCCTGTAGTGTTGCTAAGTAGAGTCCATGAACTTGTCCACAAGATCATCAGAATGGAGGGAAGTAGAATTACTTCTAGTTGGGGAAGGAGTTGCTAAGACATCTTCAGTCTGAAGTTGCTCACACACACACACACACACACACACACACACATATCTGTCTGAAGTGAGCTAACTAGTTTGGAAACAGTTTCCCCTTCCTAGTTTCTATTTGGACCTTCTGCTCCTGTCCTTTCCCTGAGATTTTAATGGCTGGGGAGAGATCCAATTCACAAAGTGACCATTCCATCTCCATGTTGTTCTGCCCAAGCATCTAGTCTGGGTTCCCTGAATGCAAAAGATGAAAAAGAGGACTTTCTAAAGAAGTGGGCAAGAAGGCAGATCAGCACCTGGAGGGCCTCCCAGCCTCCGGCCAGCATGGCAGGACAACCCACCAGCATGTTTCTGGTGCCAGAGGCAGCTCTGGGGTCCCAGTTCAGTTGTGGCTGAGAGAATGCTGAAGGCCTGGTGCCCTCAGAGTCTGTGCCAATGCTGGGATGCAGCCAGGTCCTCCTCCAGGGTGCATCAGAGCAGGGCTGCTGTGCTGGAATAGAGCCGGCAAGAGGCTGCAATGGAGCGTCCAGAGCCAAGACCAGGTAGTCTGTCCTGCTGCTTCAGAGGAAGAGGACCTTCCAGGCATGGAAAGGTAGAACGAACGGCTATTCATCCAGATGGTACTAACCTCACATAGCCTCTGCACTTCTCCCAGCTGTAAGCTTTGGGCAGGGGGTTGGACTAGAAGACCTCCAAGGTCCCTTCCAGCCCTGTAAGTCTATGATTCTCTATGATTCTGACTCTTACTCCAGGGGCAGGTATTTGTACCATATCCTTCAAAATAAATAACTCAAGTGAACTGAAACAATTCATACTTCAGGGGAAAATGCCTTTTCTTAACTAGATTTTGAAGATAGAAAGCCAAGAGAAAAATGTTTTCATTGCTTGTATTTCAGTTGTAAGCCCTTTTTCTCTGCTGACAAAACGAGACCGCAGAATGCCTTATATTTCAATGCATTATCAGTAGCGCAAAAGTAAATGCATTCTAATTGCAACATTATTTGCTTACCAAAGAAATAAATATTGCAAAAACAGTTTTGCCAAATTCCCTTGCAAAAAGCTTTCCTGTGTTTAGGACTACTTCTGATTTTCCATTGCTTGGGATTCTTTAAAGTTTTCAGGAGTTACTTCAAATTTTAATAATTCCAATTGAATTTTAGCTTAAAAGTGAATGGCAGCTGCACGTTTGGAAATGAAGTTCTTGCAGCAATTTGAAATTGTGTTTTGAAAGCAGGTATATCTCTGAGCTCTGAATTCAATCACACCACTCAATCAGGTCTAAATAAACATCACAAACAAATAAATGAAACTGCTTTTTCTCCACAATCTCAAAATAGGCAATTGAAAGGCATCCCTGTGTTCAGTTATGATTGTGTAATCATTGCATTTATTGAATAATGATAATTCAATTTAGATACTGGTGGCTATGTTAAAGCACCTCAACTCTTCTACAGCTAAAATGTTGCATACACAGATGATATTCAAGCCATAAAACCACCCAGATGATAAAAGGATGGGGGGTCTTTCAGGGGGGCTGTTCCCATCCGTGGCACAGGCTACCTGAGTGATGGAGCTGAGGAAGGCCTGACCCAGACCTTGCTCCTTGATGAAGGGGCTTTATTGACATTACTTTGATCTACAGCTTGGCTTTATTCTCTTGGTCAGTTCTGAGTTACAATTTAGAAATGTATATGTTTGATAAATAAGAGCGGCGGGATGGCCTAGAGGTAAAGATGCTCACCTCCCACTCGGAAGGCTGAGAGTTCAATCCTAGGCAGCGGTGGATGTTTCTCTATCCAGGCGCAAAGAAAAAATATCTGCTGAGAACTCCACGTAGGCATCAGGAAGGGTATCCTGCCAGCAAACGCTCGGATCCATTCAGTCGTCCTGCCTCCATCTCAAGAAAAGGGATTAAAGGATTGTAAAAAGAAAAATATGTTTCATAAATAAACGTGTGAAATCGTCGTCGTCATCTTAGTGAGGAGGTGTTTTTTCATCAGGTTGGAAGAGTGGAATCTGGGAAGAGCCTTGCAGGTGCCAGCAGAGCCCTCCCTGGGTGGCATCTGGCTGAGACCCGCCTGGCAAAGGCGGGGTCTTTGAGCAGCCATTCCTGGCTGAGAGGCTGCAATGGGAGGGACGCCATCACAGGGAGCGACCAGCAAGATGGCGGCCACCAAAGGAAAGATGTGTAACTAAAGCTCCACTTGTGTGACACACAAGGCCCTGGAGTTTCAGTCACAGGAGAGTATCAGGGGTGGGTTCTAACTTACCTCGCCGCCGGTTCGCTGCCTCCTGTGCCACGTGGGTGCATGTGCAGTAGAAAAAAGCCCCGGAAAATTCCCCTCCAAAAAAAAGGCCGAAAACAAGATGGCAATGCATGCGCAGTACCAGAAACTCGGCTTCTACGCATGCGCAGAAGAAGAAAAATACCCCCAAAAATAAAAAAATTAAAAGATGGTGGCTCTGTGACGTTACCAGCAGCCTATTACCTACTTGGTAGAACCAGTCCAAACCAGTAGGAACCCACCTCTGGAGAGGATCCTGGCTTTGGAAGCAGACATCCCTGCTTCGGTGTCTTCCCCAAGACATGGGAGAATGTTTGTGCCAAGACAAGGCGACTCGACCTGAGGCTCGGAGGGCAAAGTTATCAGCACCAGGTAATTCTGAGAAAATGACTTAGTTGGGTCCGGTGCTTGGAAGGAAGCTGAGAGGTCTATGGAAAAGTAAAGATGATGTTGTTGTAGTGCATTTTGGTTTAGCAAATGAAATATGTAAAAGGCGCTTTAGATT
This sequence comes from Pseudoxenodon macrops, assembly GCA_032467955.1. Classification (NCBI taxonomy): domain Eukaryota; kingdom Metazoa; phylum Chordata; class Lepidosauria; order Squamata; family Pseudoxenodontidae; genus Pseudoxenodon; species Pseudoxenodon macrops. Next base: position 5,118 of record JANHFT010072401.1, on the reverse strand, counting down.
AAAAAATAAAGACGTTTTAGGAAATTGCAGACCTCAAGACTGTCAAGTGAAGTGTAGAAGAAAGAAATAGGAATCAAGGGGGGGAAAACGAACCAGAGGAAAACTCTTTGGAGACCGTCAAGACAAGAAGGTAAACTTCAAAGGATGTTCTGGGCTGGTCCAGTGGGAGGTTTTGTGAGAGGAAGAGAGTCGCAGGAGAAAATGGCACCTCACCCAACCAAGAAGCCAGAAATGAATGGCTGGCAATGACACCCCCTTCCCCTCCCTCCCTGCCCCACGTTTCCCTCCCTGACAAAATCTGGACTGCCAGCAATGGGAGACCCCTCAGCCGAGGCTTCCTAGGGCCTCTTGCTTGTTTGTTTGTTCCACTGCAGACCCTCCAAATTGCTGATTGCCTGAAGCCTTTGTTCCTGCTTTGCCCCTCAGCCTATCTCTTCATCAACCATCAACAGGCACAAGAAATGCTGTTTAGACTTCATGTTCTTGATGAAAGTCAAATGCCAAACCTCTGTAGATGTCAGAGAGAGAGAGAGAGAGAGAACGAGAGAGAGAGAGAGAGCCAGCCATTTCCAGCATGGTAAAAACAAACGATAATGTTTCTTGTGAAAGCCTTCCTCTCACTTTCTCCCTGAAGCCATCCAGGTAGGATGAGAAAGTTCACTCTCCCCCCTCCCCCATTTTGCTTCTCTTTGGCCAGCATGAGGCTGCCTTCATTCATTTCAGGCAATGCATCATAGACAGGATATGGAGAAGGAATGGGACTGCCTAAGCATCACGCTTGGCATCATCCAGGGGCAGGTTCTGGATATTTTTGCTGCTGGTTCGCTCAAGGTTGCGCTGCATATGCACATGCACACAAATCAAAATATAGCTTCTGTGCATGCGCAGAAGCAAAACCCAAGATGGCAGCACCCACGGAGACACCAAGGGAACTGGCTCCGTGACATCATCATTCAGCTACTAATGGTTCTAAAGAACCGGTTAGAACCAGTAGGAACCTACCTCTGGCATCATCCCACAAATTTGACTAGCAGAAACATGGTAACACAACACAGCACCTTCACATCAATATTTTTAAAGCAGCTTTGGTAAAGCAAAGCCCCCCCCCCTCCCCAAAGCTTTGCCCGGTCCAAGTCATTAGTTCATTGTCCTGAATAGTTGAATTCATTATAGCAACCTTTTTTTTCAGGGACAACTATTGTTATTCTTCTATCTTTTAACGCCACCTTGGCAGTAATAAGAAGGAATTGTTTCTTGAGCAGGGACAGCTGAGAGTTCAGTGAGAGAATTCTTAGAAACTTAGAATAACTTTATTGTCACTGAATGTTCCCTAATTGACATACATTAAGATGACATTTTGCTGCATTCTGCTCTCACAGGGTCGCCACCTCCAATAAACACTACATAAACTTGACAAAAATAAATAAATAAATAAATAAATAAATGAATAAATAAATAAATAAATAAATAAAAAAACAAACATATACCCACATATATGACACAGAGAAACAACATGCTCCAGTCCAGATGTGTACATGTATATAGTGAGAGAAACGAATCTTGTGAGTTTCCCAGACGGATGGCCTAGGGCAGTGATGGAGAACCTATTGTACGTGTACCAGAGCTGGCAGGCAGAGCCCTCTCTGTGGGCGCACGAGCCATCAGCCCAGCTCAGCTCTGCCGCGCATGCGTGCAAGTGCTCGCTCCCACTTTGGGCACTCGGTCCGGAAAATGTTAGCCATCCCTGGCCTAGGGATCAAAGCGGTTCCAGAATCTGGTAAAAGTCCTGCTAGAAATACTTCGAAACCTCCTCCCAGCGGGGAGCCACAGAAACAGATGGTGAAGTGGGTGTGCGGGGTCTCTAACAATGCTTGGAGCTGTAAGCACATTCATCAGGATGGTTTTAGAGGAATCCCTGGCAGTATTTCTCTATAAGTCAGCACTAAGTGTAAGCCTGAACAAGAAGAAATAAATGCTTTTCCTACTTTTGATGTCAACATAACCAAGAGAGATGAATATACATGGATATATTTTACATATATTTATGTTATTCTCTGAATAGCTAGCGTATATTTGTAATGGCCTATGGAGTAAAGGTGCACCTTGCAGCAGTGGTTATCCACACTTCAGCCTCTATCCCAGGACAAAGATTGATTATAACAAGCACAGGAGCTGTTAATGAGTAACTGACAGAGGACGCAAGTCCCCTGGGACTCCATTAAAGGAAAGCCCAGGGGATCAAGAGGGACAACCAGAGAGGCAGGAGTCCCAGTGCACAGCTGAGGCTTCCCGGTTCTTACAGGAGGAAGCACAAATTTAGTGGGGGGAAAAGTGTCCCACAAAGGGGGAAAAGGGGGAGATTCCAGAGGAAATGGGGAGGGTGTATGAAGAGCCATGATAGCCAATCAATCACTACTACGAGCTGAACATGTGCTGGCCATACTCCTTGGCTGATCGGGTCTGCTACCTGCCAGACATACAAACTGGTGATGGGATTGACTCATCAGCTCCGCTGACAATCTTGTTTCCTGTCAGTTCATGCAGAGAGGAACAGCGATGCGGAGAGCACAGACCAGCACATCTCCATGGACTTTGACGGTGGAGAAAAGAAGCTCAAGATTTGATGGGATCTCTCCTCATTCACCCATCCAGTCCTTAGGAAAGGCCCAGGAAGGCAGAGAAGAACCACAAGGAAATGGCCACTGATAGCATCTGTTCCAATATTTGTGGGGCTCCTACAAAGGCAAGGGGGGGTCAAACTATTTTCCAAAGGACCAGAAGGCAAGAAACAAGGGATGGAAACTAACCAAGGAGAGAAACAACCTAGAACTAAGGAGACATTTCTGACCAATCAACCAATGGAATAGCTTACCTTCAGAAATTGTGGGTGCTCCATCACTGGAGGCTTTTAAGCAGAGACTGGACAACTATTTGTCTGTAGGGTCTCCTGCTTGAACAGGGGTTTGGACATGAGACCTCCAAGTCTCTTCCAACTCTATCACTCCATGTTCTATATTCCAATGAGGGAAAGATTTGAGCTTGGGCACCATGGTCTGGGATAATGTAATGACCCAGAACAAGGCAGGAAGGTCACACAGGCAGCTGAGAGTTCAAACTCCCCTTTAATGATCCAAATTGCCCCCCAAACACTCCCACGTTCTTGGTAAGTCCCAGAGCAAAGCTCACCCCCACACCCACAGCAGCAGAAAAACAAAGGAACAGGGAAAGGAGTCCACGATACAAGGGACAAACAATTAGTCCACAAAGTCAGGAAGAAGGCATTGAGTCCAGAAGTAAGGAAGAAGCAAGCAGTCCTGCAAATGCCAACTCTTTGTACCAGCACACCAAACTTTACCAATTCAGCATTTGTTCCTGACCAGTGCCCCTCCACACAGCACCTCCTTAAATCTCAGTCCCCAGGTGCGCCTTGTAAAGAGGGGCAGGGCGCTCTCCTCCCGAGTCGTTGGGTCCGCCTGCGCTGTTTCCGCCTCCTCTCCACTGTCCGTGCTCAGGGATCAGGAATGGGCAGTCCTTGCTCATTGCCTGAGCTCCGTCGCTCCTCATGATGCACTGCTTGCCCTCTCTCAGTCATCCTGCCCCCGTTCCTCCCTGCTAACAAGCTGTCCCAAACCTGAGGGGCCCTGGCTTGCCCCGGCCTGCTCCTCCGCACATTCCTCCGAAGCCAGTGAGGATGCTCCTCCCCCAATCTCCATCAGCTCCAGCTCCACCTCATCATCCTCCACAAAGTCAGGCTCCTGCGGGGCCATGACAGATAGGCTGCATCCCACAAAGGCTGATAAAGATATACTTCGCCAAAGCACGATGGTGAGTTGGATTTGTGAAGCTGATTTTAAGCTGAATTCTGTGAAGGTTAGAGATGAAAATCCTTAGAAGAAAGACATTCAAACATCACTGAAATGGGGCCTATTAAATGACTCCTTTAAAAAAATCAGGGAAGAAAACAGGAACTCGAAGATTTGTGGTTATTGCTGCCTGTACGCACAAGTTCAGAGCAGGGCAAAATAAATAAGAGGAATCTGAATTATTGTTACAGAAGAATAAAGATTGTTTCAGAGGCATAACTGAGACTGCCTACGATGGCTTGGAGGATTGGAATTTACTCAGGGGGTTCGGAAAATGCCAGGCGTTTTATTCCCGGCCTCCTGGCCCTGAGCCTCTCTGAGCTTTTCCCTGTCGGAGGCAGAACTCCCTGGGTTACCTGTGTTCACACCTGCTCCATAGGCTCAGTCCTGGCTCCTGAACTCTCAACACTCCCGTGAAGGGTTTGGATCCTCGGGTGGAGGAAACATTTGTCAGGTCTGCGTCTAGATGAAAAACTGGCTGGAACAGCTATAATACTCTAGATAAATAAAATCCAAAATTATCTTGATAGGTAACAGAAACGGCCTGGAATCTGAAACTTACTCAAGACAATTCACTTAAGAAACAAAAATGAATGCAAGATGACAAAGCACCTGGTTTGAAATTTTTGAAAAAGTTGTAGGAATGGAATTGGGTTAATAAACTATTTGGTTTATAGGAGTCAGAAATGTGATGTGGCTGTGTGTCGTCCCCCAAAAAAGCAATCATAAGCTTCATCTATAGAAAGATGATTTCCTAACTAGGGGAGAAAAATTATACTTTATTCTGTGTTGAACGTTGTTCTGGTATGTCTTAGGAAGAATTCAGAGCAACTGGAAGGGATTCACGAATGAGAAATCAGGTCTCACGGAGAGAGCCTGAAGGGCAGAATGGGACAACTGGGGCAGCCAACTCCCCATGGCCAGCTCACTGCAGGAAAACTCTCTGTGGGACAATTCAACAATTCAATTTAATTATTTAAAGTGATTAAAAATTATTTTAATTTCTGTCAATCACATTTCATTTTGTCCCTCCTTTTCCCTCCTTTTTTTTTAATGATTCTATTCCACTATTTATTTGATAATAAATAGTGTAACTCTTGTCCTGCAATGAGTTGTCCCACAGCAGGTTGGCCCCAGTGAATTGGCGGTAGCGAGATGTCCATGGGGAGTTGGCCACACCAGTTTGGCTGCGCTGAGTTGTCCTAGACCAGTGGTTCTTAACCTTGTTGGAGGTACTGACCCCCACCAGTTTCAT
>JANHFT010071941.1:0-11028 GCA_032467955.1 Pseudoxenodon macrops | reverse complement strand
TTCTATTCTATTCTATTCTATTCTATTCTATTCTATTCTATTCTATTCTATTCTATTCTATTCTATTCTATTCCCTTGCTCCTTGCATTGAACACCAGTAGTCATGCGAGTTGCAACAGCCATAGAAAGTGACTTTTCTTTAATGAACATTTTTGAGACATAGACACAATCTTTATAGCCTTAGAGCATATAGACTCACAGGTTTGGAGGCCTTCTAAGACTTAGTTTATAGGTCATGGCTTAGCACTGCATAAGGCAGGAGACCTTATGCAATCCTGGTCAAATCATTGCCCAGTCTTTTTTTTTTTAATGGAGCACCCACAACTCCTGGGGGCAGGATATTCCATTGATTAATTGTTCAATTAATTAATTGCCTTTCCCCTGACTATGTGCCTTTAATAGGTAGAAATCCAAGTAGGATCTAGTTTACATGATGATCCACCCTTGATTGAATTCACATGATGCTCAGCCTGTTTTTAAAGCATAATTGCCTCAATTCAGATAAGACAACTATCAAATACGGCTTTACAACTATTATTTGTAAGATTTTGTATGTTGATTTTAAAAAACTCTAATAAACATTATTTTAAAAAAAACAAATATGGCTTTACAAATTACAGACCATGGTGCTCAGATTTATGCAACATAAGTAGGCCAAAACAAATTTGGTAATGATTCCTCATCTGATAATGATTTATCAAACCTCATCAAGCCTTAATAAAATTCTTGAAACCACCATTCTAATGCTTAACTGGCATTCTCATAGCAAATATAAAAACAAACAGGGCAATGTTTCTCAATCTTGGCAGTTTGAAGATGGGTGGACTCTCCAGCCAGCATGTACTGTAACTCAACTCTCAGAATTCCCTATTCCAAAATACCCAGTAATAGACAACTATAAGCCTACTTTCCCCATTTACTGGTGACCTTTGATGGTAGATATAGCATGGAAAAAGGAGACCATTTAATTCTTCATTGCTTTCCCAATTATTCATAGTTCCAACTTCAGTTTTTATATCCATGCCTGCTTTGTTTTCATTATGTTAAACAAGCCCCAGTTCCACGCAAACACAAAGTCACAATTTGGTTAACCAAACCTGGTTGAACATTGGGCTCTGTTCTATAAAATCATTCATGTGATTTGTGTAACTATTATCGGTTCAATAAGCCACAATTGGCTGAGTTATTAGGTCATGGCTTAGCACTGTGAATCCAACTCAGGGTAAAATGAAATTATGCTTGAAGAGAAGCTGAAATATAATTTATTCTAGTGCTTCCTCGTGAGATATGATCTCCATTGAGTCATCAGTCAAATATTATTTCCTAAACTGTAAAAGGGTTTTATGAGGAAATGATTTGCTGAAGATGGTTGCTCTACTTATCTTCCAAAATTTAGCATAAATCTGCCCTAAGAATAAAGAAGATTCCAACCCATTGTATCTGGGGAGAGAATAATAGAACAACAGAGTTGGAAGGAATCTTGGAGGTCTTCTAGTCCAACTCCTCCTTCAATCAGGGGTCCTTAAACTTTTTAAACAGGGGGCCAATTCATGGTCCCTCAGACTGTTGGGGGGGGGGGCTGGACTGGCTGGTGGGCGTGGCCAAGTCATGTGACTAGGTGGGTGTGGCCAATTTAACAGTCCATTAAACAACACATACAAATTAAACTTTCATTTGCTTCTGGGGGTGTTTTCTTTGCTTTTGTTTGCATGTTGCTCTTTTTCAGGATAGTTCCCAGCCCTTTCTGACACTATATCAGGAGAGGGCTGGTCCAATGTTTGGGGAGGGGAGAACAAGTCCACAGGATCAGATGGACCATGAGAAAGAAATCTGTCTTGACTCCTCAAAAGAGGGAATCAAAAAAGGTGAATGCACAAGGCAGGCAGGCAGGTGGTTTCATAGATAATGAGGACTGAGCTATAAACAATTCTGCAAATAATAATAAAATTGCATCCAGAGATATAGAATCATAGGTCTGGAAGGGATCTTGGGAGTCTTGTAGTCCAACTCCTTGCTCAAGGCAAGAGACTTTATACCATCCCGGTCAAATGGTTGTCCAGTCACTTCTTGAAAACCTCCTGTGATGGAGCACCCACAACTTCTGGAGGCAAGTTATTCCCTTGATTAATTGTTCTGTTTAAAAAAATTCTCCTTACTTCAAGGTTGGATCTCTCTTCCACCCATTGCTTCTTGTCCTTTCCTCAGGTGTCCTAGAGAATAAGTCAATCCTCTTTTCTCTGAAAAGTATTTTTTTCAAATACTGGAAGACATGTTCCCTCCCTAGTCCTTCTCTCAACCTAGTCCTCCCCCTTCCTAGTTCCCTCAACCATAACCTCCAGTCCCCTAATCATCATTGTTGGTCTTCTTTGCACGCTTGCTAGGGTCTCCCCATCTTTTTTATATCATGGGATACAAAATGGTCCAAGAGGATATGATGATTCATGGTTATCAACCTCATCTGTTCATCTCTAGACAAAACTAGAACTGAAAAATGTTGGGTATAAACCTGGCATAAGCCGAACCATTTCCCTAGGACTCTTCTGCTCTAAATACATCCATCTAAACTGACAACAGGAGGATTTTCTTGTACTTAATAGTTCACTGGAAAAAAAGTTGCATCAACCTCAGTAAGCTCAGAGCTTGGATGTTCTGTGACACACATCAGTAGATGTTCAGGAGCAAAAGCTCATCTAGAACAAAAGGAAGGTGAACAGTGAAGTATTCAGATACCTCCACTGCTTACTTAAAAAGATCAAGAATTAAAGTTGCCACACATAGGATAGACCGATTTATGATTACAATGGTACCTATAGAAATGAGGCAAAAATCTTGATAGCTAGAGTCAGACAAATGGGACAGGGGGGGATGAGGACCACATTGGGTTTAAGGGATACTAGAAAATGGACATCATGTATGTTGTGCATCTAGACCAAACTTTCCCAAACTTGGTAGCTTGAAGATGTGTGGACTTCAGTTCCCAGCTAGCCTGCTGGCTGGGGAATTCTGGGAGTTAAAGTCCACACATCTTCAATCTGCCCAGGTTGGGAAACACTGGTCTAGACTAAACCACCATTGTTGTATTAACCCAGTTTCTAAGATCACATGACATGCTCAACCCCAAGGTTTACTTCATACTAAATGTGATGATGGAATGGATTGGGGTTTACATAATTACATCATACAGGAACAAACTCTCTGGTACTATTCTAGATTAGGACAAAGGAACTTCCGGGAGGTTTATTTCCTTTCTTAATGCAGGGCTGAGTTTTTGTGAGTTTTACGCTTAGTATAAACTTTTGTCAATGGGATGGAGGAGGAGGACACATGTCTAAATGATAAGACTTCTGGAGAAGCAGCTACAGCCTTTAGTCAGAGAAGAATACAAAGGAACCCAGGGAGAAGTTGACCATCCCATTTCAAGAGGCTAGAATCAAAATTCTATCAGCAACATTTATTAGTAAAACAGTAATACATTGGACAAAGTGTCACACACAGCATTCACTCCATAATAATTCGACAAGAATTCCCTTGCCTTGCATCTATAAGTACAGATGTAGAACTAAGTATACAATTAGCACGTTCCATAAATGGAAGAATCTTCTCAGCAGGTAAGTGTGCTTTCACAGGTGGTTTCCAATCATAAGGTACCAAAAGTGAAGTGTTGCAGGTAATGGTCCAATTCAGGTAAACTATAGAGAAGAGAGGGATGCTAGTCCCTCTTTTTCACAGATCAACTATTATAATGATGCAGTAAGTGTTTAAGGCACACGGGGATACACTCCACCACAAATGTAGGAGGAAACCACCTCAAGCAGAAAAGGTACCCTTCAGAAATGTTGGCCTTGCAGTCTCAGGAATGTTGGAGTTGAAATGTAACACATCTGAATAGTTCTAAACTGAGAAGATTCCTACTCAATGCCGAGGGAAGAGATGGATGAAACTGAGAAAGGAGAGCTAAGGTCTTCACCTCTGCGCAGTCACATCCTTCTTCAATCCTCTGCAGATGTTGGATACAGCTCCCATCAAGGTCAAGGTGAGCTAGTTGGTGGCTGGTTAATCTTGATCCAAGAATTCAGTCATTTTAGACACGGCTTGTGGTCTTTGTAGCCTAGTTTTTCTTCTCTTCCAAACAGAAAAACAGTACCTTTAAAAACATTAGCTCATCTAATATATATTAAAGATAAGCACAATTATGATTATCCGGGATTCATTTTCCTTGGTCTGTAAGGTAAGATCATGCCTATTTGAGAGACATCTGTCACAGTTTTACCAAGATCCCCAAATCCATTTTAAAATACCATTCATTAGACTAGAGTTTCTCAATCTTAGGAACTTTTAAGACATATGGACTTCAACTCCCAGAACTCCCTAGTAAACAGGATTGGCTGGGGAATTCTGGGTGTTGAATTCCAAACATCTTAAAAGTTGCTAAGGTTGAGAAACACTGAGTTAATCCAAAAAATCTGATTCTGGAGTTGGCGGAGGATTAGTGGGAACTTGAGGAAGTTCAGTCATCTCAATATCCAAGTTCTTACAAGTCTGCCTGTTGGCAGATCCGAGACCAACAGTGGAGCAAGGGAAGGGAAGTGGCTCAACCTCTTCAGGAAGTCCATTCGAACTGTTCATCTCAGACAAGGCTTCGCTCTCGGTCTCATTGCTTTGTTCATCCAGGCCTAGCAGCTGATGCCGAAATTTCTTACAGGAAAAGCAGATAGTCAGACCAAGGAAGCAGAGCAGAATCACAGCGATGTAAAACCAGGAGGCAGTGGAGATTGCTGAAAAAGGAAAAGGAAAACTTGGTTGCTTGCACCATTCATGGTTCTTCTGTACATTTATGCCCCCTGCACTGAAATCCTTATTTTTCCTCCTTGTGCATAACAAAATCCACTTCTATTCTTCCTCTTAGGTTTCCAAATCTGTTCATTACCCCACAGTAATTAGCACCCCCATTCATGCCAGCTGCATTCCCACACTTAAACTGATTGCCAAATGAAACCATTTTCCAGGTTTGTGCACTCCTAGACTACAGCTAGCCTTCAAGTACAGTTCATTTAGTGTCTGTGCAAAGTTACAGCAACACTGAAAAAAGGAACATGAGTTTTTCACACTTGTGACAACTGCAGCATTCCCATGGTCACAGGCTCAAAATTCAGCCGCTTGGCAACCCATTCATATTTATGACAGTTGTGATGTGCTGGGGTCATGTGATCACTTTTTGCAACCTTCTGACAAGCAAAGTCAATGAGGCAGCCAGATTCACTTAACAACTGGGTTACTGATTTAACAACTGCAGTGAGTCACTGAACATCTGTGGCAAGAAAACCCATAAACGGGGCAAAATTCACTTAACAAATATTTCACTTAGCAACATAAATTCTGGGCTAAATTGTGGGTTTAACTGGATAACTACCTGTACAAGCCATCATGGTCAGCTACTGTATATGTGCTATTGTTTAGCATTGTAGGTGACCTCAGTCAGGCAAATTAGTTTGGCTAAGTTCACACAACACACCAATCCCATAAATTACACTTAGCAAACCAGACTGGCTGATTTAACCATAGTAAGCCAAAATAAGCCCGTGACCTTGACTGATTGTATTTTTTTAACTCACATGCCAGGAATTTTCAAACTTAGTCATGTTAAACTGAGGAGGAATAAAATCAAATACAAACCAGACACATAGATGTTTAGCTGATTGTTTAATTAGATAACTGGACCTACGAGCGTAACTTTCTCCTAAAACTCACTCTGGGCTGTGCCTACTTTAAGCCTGTCTGGGGAAAGTTGAAATAAGATTTCACAGGCAAGGTGCTCCTCTTTCCCTACACAATTCAAAGCTGGGTGGTTCGTAAGTTTGCTGACCCACAAATCAGAAAGCCTAGGATGTCATGCGCCTCCAGCCCATGAAGTTGGTTTTTGGGTTAGCTTGCTGTGCCTAACCACAAATGATAGTCACTTGGGCTCTGTCCTAAAGTTTGGGATCTGTAATCTTTAAGGGACCAGCCTCTCTGAGAAAAAGAAGCTCAGCTGAGATGCCACCTGTGGTGCTTGAGTAGCTCTACAAACGGTTAATGTGGATAGAGCAGAAAGAGCCCAAAGCACCTGAAGGCAGGACAAAAGAAGCAATGGATGGAAACTGATCAAGGAGAGAAGCAACCTAGAACTAAGGAGACATTTCCTGACAATAAGAACAGTTAATCAATGGAACAGCTTTCCTCCAGAAATTGTGGGTGCTCCATCACTGGAGGTTTTTAAGAAAAGACTGGACAGCCACTTGTCTTGAATGGCGTAGGGTTTCCTGCCTGAACAGGGGGTTGGACTAGAAGACCTCCGAGGTCCCTTCCAACTCTATCCTGATTAAGAGTCTCTTCCGCAACAGCCCACCTTCCCCCCTCGAAGCCAACAAAGGCCCTCACAGAATTCCCCATGGAGGTTCGACGTCGCCGGTTTCACTTGGCCGCCGGATTGCTTCAACTGTAGCCCTTCCATGGTCGAATCCCGGCCCAGATCCAGGAGCTTCTGCCGGAACGCGCAGCAATGGAAGGAGTCGCAAATGGCGCAGCGAAACCGCCCTCGGAAAGGTGTAGGACTCTAGGCAAAAGGCTGCGTCCCCGAGAATTTCGCCTGCCCTGCCCAGGACGCCCCCGCTGATCACCAGCTTAACCGGAGCGCCGAACAGAAACTTGGATCCTGCGTGTATCGCTCCGAAAAGTCAAGGATTTGCTCCGTTCTGGCGCAGATAAGTCTGCAGGACGCGCCTCCTTGCCTCGTTTAGGAGCAGAAGGCGCGCAGTTGGGGCGGACCTTTGCTCCTCGCTTTCATCAAGCGCCCCAACTCAGCTCAGCTGGAGCATCTCCCGAGGCCCCAGAATTGGTCCGGGACTCAATCGGAAGCACATGCGCTCCCGGGCTTGATTGGGGTTTTAGTCCTAGATTGTGGGTTCATAAAAATGTGGTTTGGCTGGTTGTGGATTAACAATGGCCAGAATCACCTTATCCGGGAGATAGGAAGGGAGGGAGGGAAAGGATTCCCACTATTGGGCTTGGTAACTAAGGGCATTGTGTAAATCAAACATTCATGGTCTCTTCAGCTACCCATGGTTGATCATAACTAGTGACCGGGCTCTTTAAGCAAGTGGTCTCCAGTCAATTTAGACTGCAACTTTTCCAATCTTTTGCCAAAGGCTGATGGCCATTAAACTCCCAAAAAACTATGAAACAAATCAGGGAGCCTGTTTTTGACTTCAAATCGCAGCACTCTTGATTTTCTAAGAAAACCAACTAAGGAATTCTGCAACAAATGTCTTTGCATATTTCCACTACGGCGTATTAAATATCTCTAGAGCACACCTGAATGGGTGACAGGCTTGCAGCCTCCTCACCCCAGAGGATAGGTGAGGCTGGACTACTAAAAGTTAAGTCTTTAGAGCAAGGGATACTAAATCTTGGCAACTTTTAAGATTTGTGGACTTCAATTCCCAGAATTCCTCAACAAGCCATGCTTTAGAAACTCCTTGCAATCAATTGGGGGTCAATTAGTGTTTCTCAACCTCAATAACTTACCATGGAAATACAGAGATAAAACTGCCAATGCCCTTTCTGTGTAATCATATTTAATGAGGTTGTCATCTCCATCCCCTTCTGCATATTTGGCAGGTGAGAATAATTTTGTGCTTAATACAGACTCAGTAGCAATTAAAGATAAGGTGACAAGCCAACCCCAGGTTCTTCCATCTGCTGGTATCCCGGTTTGTACGTGCAAGAGTTTCCCCAAGGACATCTAGTACATGTGGTGTTGATTCATTCCTTGATTGTTTCTCATCTATCTCAGGACCTTCTGCAGTCCTACAAACCCAGAACCCAGAACACAATAATCCCCCAAAGTCTCTCCTTTCATGGGAATGCAAAACAGCTGGGAAGATCAAGTTGATTGGATAGGATGCTTCAGTCTGCAGAGGTAGATCAGAGTCAATTGATTAGACTTTCTAAATCAGATCAACGTGAACACATTCAATTTTATTAGTTTGATCGGGTTCAGAAAGTCAAAGACAGTGGAGAGCTTTTACTGAATCACCTTTTCATCAAATCCCTGAAATGAATTTTCACCAGTCTTTTGGGGAATACCACTGATATCGCTTTGCTTAGTCTGTGGGCAATGCAGTAACAAACCTAGATGGTTTGGCTTGCTTGGTCAGGGAACAAACACAAATTAAGCCAGGTAGGACCCACAATATGGCAGACTTAAACTGTGATGGGCTCATTTGTGCTTTAATGAATAGTCCCAACATAGCTAGTGGGATCGTTGACCAGAAGGTTGGTAGTTCGAGACCCACTGCAGGATGGAGTGAGCTCCTGTTCCAGCTCATGCCAACTTAGCACTTTGAAAGCATGCAAATGTAAGTAGATAAACAGGTACCACTTTTGTGAGAAGGTAACAGCATTCTGGGCTCCTCAGTAAAAGTCATGCTGGCCACATGACCACAGACGCATCTTTGGACAATACTGGCTCTCTCAGCTAGGAAACAAAGATGAGTATTGTCCCTCAGCGTCAGACACAACTAGATAGGGGAAACCTTTACCTTTATGTTTTACAAACTGACTGGTCTCTTTTTTTTTACCCTTGAAAACTTTGCTTCTCGTTCAAGAAGCTTCTTGGATGAGAAGCAAAATGTTTTCGAGGGAAAGAAAAAAACCAAGAAAGTCCAGTTGCCGTTTAAAAAGCACATTCTGGACAACCAGGACCTAGATCAGGTGTGTAGTAGTTCCATGAGAACTGGAAGGGAGGTTTTGCGCTGATGAATTATGGCGCTGCTGAGTAGAGTTGTCTATACTCCATCAACCAGTGGAACAGAAGTTGCCTTCGGGGGTTGTGGGAGCTCCAACACTTGGGACATTCAAGAGGAGATTGGACTGCCATTTGTCGGAAATGGTGTAGGGTTTCCTGCTTGAGCAGGGGGTTGGACTAGATGACTACAAGGTCCCTTCCAACTCTGTTAATCTAATCTAATCTAAAAAAAGGCCAACCCTTCTGACACTCCAGATGTGAGAAATACCCTACAGAGGAGCTTTCCCATAACATCATACTGCATGTTGATTGGACTCTCAGTGCTGGATCCTTGGGGAGGCATTTGTGGTGACTTTCAGTGGGTAACGTGCATGTGTTTTGGTTCAGATCTTGCCTTGCTTTTGCTGCTATCATTTCAAACTTAGTAAAAGTACCTCTCCTCTAAACCCATGGAGTTTGGGGGCTTTCTTTCTTAAGTTTTTGAACGGAGTAGGCCTTGAGGTTTATGACCATTTTCCACACTTACCACCATTGCAGTATCCACAAGGTCCTGGGATCAACATTCAGAACCGTGGCAACGGACTCATATTTATGACACTTGCACTCTCCTGGGATCACGTGGCCCCCCTTTTGTGACCTTCTGACAAGCAAAGTCAAAGGGGGGAGCCAGAGTCACTTAACAACCATGTTACCAATTTAACGAGCATGGCAAGAAAAGTGATAAAACCGAGGCAAAATTCACTTAACAAATGTGTGTAGAGAAATGTTGGGTTCAACGGTGGTCGTAAATCAAGGACTACCTGTAATTTCCTACCTTTCATGGAATAAATCATGGCAAATAGGCTCAATCTCAGCCTGCGATGCTTGTTTTTATTGAATAAAAAAAACAACAACACATCGATAAACATAAATCTAACAAGAAAATACTAAAAGAAACAGTTTGTATGCCAAAGCATTGAGCGGGCATGCACTTTTGCCAGCTTCCTTTTGTCAAAATTAATACACCAAAGGTGTCACACAATTGTCACGGTTTAAAACGCTCTGCAGTCACAGCAAAGCACCTTCAAGGTAATGTAGCTGGCATTCTTCTGGCTGGTCACCACCATGGTTCCAATCCCAGGGAGAACCATCCCAACAAGGGAAGAGTCGCCCTGGACTCTTGTCCTAGAGCAACCTTTGCTAAGCTGATGCCAACCAGAAGTGGGGGGGACTTCAATACCCAGATGCCTAAGCAAACAGCCACCCTGGCCATGGGATTCTTGAACTTGAAGTCCATCTGGTCTGGGTCAAGGAGGATTCCTTTTCTGCATCCTAAAAGCTAACCCATCACCGTAAGAAAGAGTTTCTACGTCAACCAGAAGTAGGAGGAGATCCGTCTTGCAGGTTGCGGGTTCCTCGTCTGCTCAAACATCTGCTTCCAAGGTCGAAGTAGAAGAATAGCTAGATACATTTCGGTGCACCAGTGGTCCCACATCAGCCTCACTGCCTGAGCTCCCGCTACTCATGCATGGGGGTGATGGTGGAGGGGGCCGCTCCCAGTTACCCAGAGGATCCTCAATGCTATAAGGTGGTGGGTCATCATCGTAGGGAGGTGGGGGAAGTGGAATGGTGGGGGGCCTTGGGTCATAGGGAGGTGGAGGTCCCAGAAAGCTAGGAGACTCACGGTCATAGAAAGGAGGGGAAATCAGAAAGGTGGGTACATCATCATCATCATCATCATCATCATAAAGGGGTGGAGAGGCAGCAAAGCCAGGTTGCTCATCATCATCATAGGGGGGAGGAGGGAGACTCAGAAAGCTGGGTGAAGGAGGGGGAAGGGAGGTCAAAGGAAACAAGGCTTGGGTCTCATAGACTGGCATGGAAGGGTGCAAGTAGAAAGTCCCCCTTTGCCAGAAGCGGCCCTTGCAATAGCAAGCTGACATCCAAAGCAGCAGGACGACAATGAACAAGACGATAAATGCCACTCTAGGCTTCCAGTCTCCAGCTGAAGAAAAAAAAGAAGAAGAAAAAGCATCAGTTATCAAGGAAATCTTTCCTTCCTCCTGTTTCTTCTCCACTTCCTTCTCTAACATCTTCTTGAGTTGGGCTCAAGTAGGATCTCCCCACTGCCAGTTTGATTCATCTGCTGCTTTACGCCTAACATGGAACATGCCCAGTTGGAGGATTAGATTAGATTAAGATTAACAGAGTTGGAAGGGACCCTGTAGGTCATCTAGTCCAACCCCCTGCTCAAGCAGGAGACT
>JANHFT010071781.1:0-11033 GCA_032467955.1 Pseudoxenodon macrops | reverse complement strand
GAATTTGATGGTGGAATGGATAATGAAATTGTGATTATATTGTGTTTAAAATTATATAAATGTAAAGATTGAAAATGTGTACTCTGACAACTGATGTTGTAAGCTGTGTTTGGGGAGATGGGGAGAAAAATAAAATAAAACGTGATTGGAGAAACTGAATTGGAACATGATTATTTGCAAGTTTTGGAAAGTGTGTATGCTACTCGATCAGATTTGTCAGATATTCCTTTGCCAAATGCAGAACTTAATTGGTATACAGATGGCTCTAGTTATATCCATGAGGGACACAGAGTTGTTGGATATGCAGTGGTGGATGATGAGGGAGTGGTGGAAAGTGGCCCACTTGGAAGTGGACATAGTGCTCAGGTGGCAGAATTGTGGGCTCTTCTTAGAGCACTGGAAAGGGCGGAAGGACAAACGTTGAATGTTTGGATGGATAGCAAGTATACGTTTTTGACGTTGCATGCGCATGGAGCTATATATAAGGAACAAGGGTTTTGTGATTCAGCGGGGAAATATGTACAGCATGGACATTTGATTAAATGTTTGATTGATGCGGTTCAAAAACCAACCAAAGTTTCTGTAATGCATTGCAAAGGACATCAGAGAGGGGGAGATAAGTTTGCAATGGGTAATCGGGCGGCAGATTTGGAGACTAGGAATGCAGCCAAGGAAATAGGACCTACTCCAGATCTGTCAATTCATGTTACTAAGGTCTTGGGGATATTTCCCACTTCAATTAAGCCTTCATACTCTCAGCAGGAATGTGCGAGAGCAGTAAATGATCTTAAGGCTACTGTTAGTGATGGGTGGTATACTTTACCAGATAAGCATATTTATGTTCCATCTTCGACAGCTTGGACATTGGTACACCTATCCCATAATGCCACTCACATGGGGAAAACGGCTTTAGAAACTGCATTAGGAAGAGTATATTATACTGATGGTCTTGCAGGCATAGTGGCTAGAATAGTGTCACAATGTGTAACTTGTGCTAAAGTTAATCCTAGACAGGGACCTGTTTTACCACCTGGAACTATACCTACATCGTATTTTCCAATGGATTCTGTAATGATAGATTCTATTGAATCTACATGCACAATACAAGTCCCTTTCTAGTGATGCCTTTGTTTCTGAATTTAGGGTTTTTATCCTTTTCTTTCTTTTCCTGATATTACACCTCTGGATGAGTTCCTCCCATTTCCTTCCTACAGCCTGTTGCAAAGAAACCACCACTTTCAGCTCCCTCCTCCTTTTCAAGGAGACTATGTAAGGGCTACCATTTT
This sequence comes from Pseudoxenodon macrops, assembly GCA_032467955.1. Lineage (NCBI taxonomy): Eukaryota > Metazoa > Chordata > Lepidosauria > Squamata > Pseudoxenodontidae > Pseudoxenodon > Pseudoxenodon macrops. The sequence goes on along the minus strand of JANHFT010071781.1, from coordinate 9,747 downwards.
TCAGCTATTTTGTGAAGGCGCACTCCAAATTCCAACCATCCCAGGAGGTCAGAGGTCTGTAAGGTCTGTTCTGCCTTAATCTTACAGCATTTCTGTGCTTCAGGAGCTGCTGGAAAACGACTTCCTTCACTTCCAGGAATCAAATGACTTTTGACTCCTTTACCTGCTCAGTCGGGCATAGACAAAGGTTAGGAGCAGCAAAAGTGCTGCTTCTCCCATTTAGTGGTGGGGGAAGTGTTTGAATAGAGCCAAGGAAAGAAGACAGGAGCCTCTGTGGTTTCAGCCTCCTCACTGGGGTGTGTAATGTATGTGAGACCAACGGTATCTCACCAAGTCTAGTTTAATTCAGCCCTAGCCCTGCTTTGCGCCAGAGTAGCATCTTGCTTTGCCAGCTGGGTTCGTCCACATCTCCGCCTACGCCCGCACCTTGGAAACATCCCAGCCCGCTGACCTCCCGAGCCGCAAAGCAGTCGCTCAACCGCCGCCGGGCAGAGCCTGGGTTGGCTCTCGTGCCCACTCCGTGGGGCAGATCCTCTGGCTCTTCGGCCGCACTGCCCCAGCCCCCGGGACCGGCTGGAGCTGCCTGACCTGCTCCCCCCGGTTGCTGTGAGAGAGACGGTGGCGTTGGCGTCGCAATCTCGCAGCGGCTCCCCCAACTGAGCCCGCTGCCCCGAGTCAGCTGGCACTGGGTTGGTGGATGTAGTTTCGTCCGGCCCTACCCAATCCCGCTTTTCCCAGGCGCGCTCACCGCGGAGCAGGCGTGCACTAAGGAGTCGACCGCGGGCGAGCGGAGTGCGCGCGGCTGAGTTGCCGCCCAGTTGTTGCTGCGCGCGGAGAGGAGCCGAAGCGAGCCCAGCGGTGCCGGGGTCATCGGTGGGTGAGTGCCAAGGTGGGCTTCGGCCCCGCTCCCGGAGTAGGAGAGCCGAAGGATCCGGCGGTGGGCGTGCTCAAAGCTGCGGCTGGCTGCGGGGGGAGGGGGCTTCGCTGGGCTACTCGCTAGGAAGCGCTCACTTTCCGGGAAATGTTCAAGGGGTCCCGCGGGCGCTGGATTGCAGAGCCACTCAGGGGAGAGCGCGGATTCTACATGAGCGTTTAATTCGGCAGGGCGTTTCTCCAGTGCAGCCGGAACGGGGAAGATACAGCTCCGACACCCTCCCGTCCCACCTTGGGGAAAGGCTGCTGGGCTTGACTGGTCCAGCCCGAGTGCGTGAGGGCTTGGCTCTGAGAGAAGGGCAAGACTTTAAATAAAAAGGTGAGAGAGGACATGAATTATCCGCGCACGCACACTGACGATTTATGCCCTGTAAAATTATTTAGATTCAGGTGTACATGAATTCCATGATTAGAAATATCTCATTTGCTTCCTTGTTCACCTTTCAAACGAGAGCTGCATTTAACTTAGTTATACAATTAATGGTTATTAACCCTCTTTTGGGTCTGTGCATCTTATTGAGTTAGCAAAGCGGTTTGGTTTGCAAAGGCTACTCTCTCTCAAGAAAACCAGTGTTAGCACTAATTAGCTTACTGTGACTATGCAAGTGGCCTCCCAGTTTTGTCACTGATGTGGGTAGGCTCAATAGGTGAATGTAACAGGTATTGAGATATAAATGCTCCTGTTTACACAACTGCAGACATAATTGAGCTGTGGATGGTTAGGTATGAGACTGGAAATACCCCTCCTTCTCAATCCAGCTTACTTCACAGGGTTGTCAAGAAAACAAGTCTAATGATGGGGTTTGGAATGAGTTTGAGGCAGCAACTTGTGAAGAAGTGGACAGGGTTCTCTGTGCCCTTAGTTTGACCACTGGTTTGTTGCACCTAGGATTGTTCCTGGATTGTTAGGTGGCCAGGGAGGAGATCCATAATTGGGTCCATGCAGTGGATTGGATAGTGTCTCCAACCTTCCCTTTCTAGACAAATCCAGATGAATCTAGACCCCTTTCAGCCAAGTTTCAGGCCAGAATTCAATATGCGAACAACCTTGGTCATGCTTGTTAATGACCTGTAATGGACCAGGGATGGAAATTGTCCAATCAACATTGCACTTCTTGATCAAATGCAGGACTACAACAATGGGTTTTTCCAGAGACCTGTAGCCAGCTCTCCCCTCCTTGAAATAAGCAGTTTCATCATTCACACAGCATATGTGTGTAAAGTAGCCTGCCAATGTTTTTCCCTACCTTCGCACTGGAGAGACTTTAGCTCAAAACATGAGAAATTTGTACATCTTCACCAAAAATGGCTGATTTTTAGGGTAGTTATTTGCCCTATCTTCATTTTATGAAAATGGTTTTAATAAATCCTGATACCTGAGTGTTAATATGAAGTGCTTCAAACTTAAACACAGAGAAGTGATCCAGATTTCATAATTTTTATTAATCATAGACCAGAGACCAGAACAAATAAAAACACTCAATAAATATACAATTAATTTTTTTAGATTAAAATAATAAATAAGAGATAAAATCTATAATAAAATCCAGTCTGACAATTATATATGGTTTAATTATACTAAAATCACAATCCATAAACTGTGTGGCCCGTAATCAGCTTATTACTAAAAGGGAAAGGAATAAGCAGTGGAAAGGATCTGCCACATTTGTTTTATAAAATAGCTACGGTGGGTTTGACACGTGTTTGCGATGAATCGCCAGTGTTGCTGCACAGAATCTAGCCACCTGCGCTGAAATTTTCGACTGTTCATCCTCAAGCAGCCACTGGAGATAAACAGTGTCGAAATGGCCAGGATACCTAGCAATTATTGGAAAGATTGCTTTTTTTCTGAATTTCTCTGTAAATAGAACATTAAAGGAGTATGTGGCCCATAGTCTCCTCCTCAAGTGATCCATTATGTAGGAGGGCTACCAGATCTGTTGCAACATCAACCGGATAGTGGGCATGGAGTCACTGTTGAAGCCTCATCCATCTTGCGTATGTTCAGGGGTTTGATCACAATGCTGTGCCTACCATCTTGCAGATTTTGACCATTTCCTTTGCCCCACATCCCTGATTAAGTGTTATACTAACAGAGCATCTGTGTGCATCCAGTACAGCTAGTCCTCGACTTATATCCACAATTGAGCCCAAAATTTAAGGGGAAAATTTGTTAAATGAGTTTTGCCCCGTTTTACAACTTTTCTTGCCACAGTTGTTAAGTGAACCACTGCAGCTGTTAATTTAGTAGCACAGTTGTTAAGTGAATTTGGTTTTCCCATTGACTTTGCTTGTCAGAAGGTCGCAAAAAGGAATCACATGACCTTGTGACATAGCAGTGGTCATAAACATGAAGCAATTGCCAAGCATCTGAATTTTGATAATGTGACTACAGGGATGCTGCAATATTGTAAGTGTGAAAATGATCATGTCCCTTTTTTCAGCACCGTTGTAACTTTGAACAGTCACTAAATGAACTGTTGTAAGTCAAGGACTACCTGTATATTGTTATTTCAAGTTTAAGGGAACCATTTCCGTATAAAATGAAACTTCTGTGCTGAACAGTTTTCTCTTATCTGTTGACCAATATTCATATTACTATAAAATCTCAAGATCAAATGGAGGAGATGATGATGGTGTCTGTTATTCCCAATTATCTGTTAAATCAAAAAAGACATAATTGGAGGGAATTACATCATGATGCAGATGAACACAAATGATAAAAAAATGCTATGGGAATGTAGTCTGTTGGTTGTGAACTCTGTTTTATAGACATTCATTTTTGGAATGAACTAATAAATTGTTTTATTAAGGTTTTACTTTTATTTTATTTTTAGTTTGGAAGCTGGGAATGGGGGGATAACAGTTGTCTAGTTTTGTCTTGACCAGTCCAAGAAAGCAAATAGTTTCTGATTGGAAAAAAGGCCCATCTTCATGGTTTCTTTCTTTGCTATACTACAAGTCAGCATGCCAAATCTCAAATCAGAACCTTCAAGATCTAACAACCTTGAGCTTTTCAAAGTTATCTAATCTTTTAATCATACCAAACAACAACATCATAATATAATCTAAACCTAGACCTCTTCTTTCTTTAGCATCCTGTAAAAGCTTATATTTAATTCTTGTTTTTTTGTTTTGCAAAATAAATTCAGTTATATCTTTCTGCCACTGTTTAAAAGAAGAATCTTTAATCAATATCGGTATAGTCTGAAATATAAATAAATAAAAATAATTATGTTAAAATATGGAGGGAGATAAAGTTGGATTTAAATAGATAGGAAAAACTAGATTTGTCATTGATGGGAAGAAGAAGGCAAATAGCACTTGGAAGAAATGCAGTGTCTGGCATAAATAATATCTGGAAGGATAAAGACATCAGCGTCACAACCAAATGCAGATTAGTTAACTCAATATTTTTTCCCCAATTGCTACTTATGGCTATGAAACTTGAACTCTGAAAAAGGTAGATAGGAGAAGGCTGAATGCCTTTGAACTGTGGTGCTGGAGTGGCTATTATGCATCCCATGGACTGCAAAAATAACAAAGAATCTCACCAAACTTGAAGCCAAGATCATCAAACAGAGGCTTTCATACTTTGGCCACGTCTTGAAGAGCTGACTCTCTCAAAAAGTCAATCATAACCCTGATGATGATAACTACCTAGAATGTTATTTTTATAGTTTCCCTCTTTGCAATTCACTGGCTATGTTTCCATCATGAACCTAACCTCCAAATTATACAACTACACTTTGGCTTCAAAATGTCTACAAACCTTTCCAGCAGGTATTAGCTTATAATGTACATTGCCATGGTTTATGGTGCTATATATTTTACAACAACTGAGTTAGTTGAATAAACCAAAATAACCATTGTGAAGTTGGCGACATGGTAGTAAGGGTGATTTCCTCTAGCTGGTTAACTTCAGAAGGAGCTAAGCAACTCTGCTTTACTCTGCCCTTGGCTGCTAATACCAATTTCATTAACACAAAGCAGAAAATTTAGCTAGCCCTGGCATTTATTATTTTTTCCTTTCCTAAAATATACTTCCTGATTGCAGAGTTTCTATTGAGATCTCTGTTTAATGGTGCTTAGGGGTGATATGATAGCAGCGTTCCAGTATTTGAGGGGCTGCCACAAAGAAGAGGGGTCAAATTATTTTCCAAAGCACCAGAGGGCAGAACAAGAAATAATGATTGGAAACTAATCAAAGAGAGAAGCAACCTGGAATTAAGGAGAAACTTCCTAACAGTAAGGACAATTAAACAGCTTGCCTCCAGAAATATCACTGGAGATTTTTAAGAAGAGACTGGATAGAAATTTGTCTGAGGAACCTCCAGGTGGTGATGTCACAGCAGTGCCAGGGAAAAAGGTCCCTGTTCTTAGACCCCACATTTTTCATGTTTGGTGACCCCTCGGGGCGCGGTGAGCCTGGAGAGCCATGCAGAATAGAGGGAAGAACCTGGGGGCTGCGAAGTGAAAGACGATCACACACTGCAATGAAGGGAATCCCTGACAATCCGACGCAAAAGTGCCTGTCATTGTGACATGGCGGGGCTGAGGCTGTGATGATCCAGAGAAAGTAAGGAAGAGAAGATATACTTAATAGTCTGTGACATCGTAAAACTGACATTGGTCGGAAATCCCAGAAACCTCATCACCGATAGCCGAACATAAAAGTAAACCTGGGTATAGGTTCCAGGAGGGGGATTTCCCTGAAGGATGAGCGGCGACCCAGTGGGAGGAGCAGTGAATCAGCACTTTGAAGTTGCCATAAAAGTGAACAGGAGTTACAGGATGTAAAAACTAGACAGAGAGCTTAAAAGTGGAAGGAGAGAGAAGAGGAGAGAAAGACCCGGCAGGCATAAGTGACAGGAGAGAAAGAAGAACAGCGAGCGTGGACCATGGCAGAATACAGCGATGTGCGAGAACGGAGTAGATGGAAGCCAGGAAATGGAAGACAGAGGGGGAGGTTGGAAAAAGAAGCCGGTCTTGCAGTTCATTGGATAGCGAGATCAGAGACATTTAGAGACATTTAGAGACTGGAAATAAAGTGAAGAGGTGAAGAGGGACTGAAAGAGGAAGGGGAAAAATAAACAAAGTACTAATGAAGGACTAAAGAGGAGCAAGGAGGAATAACCATCTGGACAGTGACTGTATTATTAAGGAAATAACATCTAACATCCAGCAAATAACTTATCAAATTAGTTAAGGAATACTTAGATAATACTTAAAGAAATTTGTGTATATATTTAATATAAAGATAAAATGTTCAATTATCTAATAATCTAATAATCACAAATTTTATAACTTAATTGTGAATTGCTAATATTTTAATTTATAGCATATTAATAACTAGATATTCATTATACATATATTTATACATCTAAATCGTTACTAATTTCTTTTTGTAGGCTTATATTAATTTTTATTGATTAATTTATATATTGTTGCTTATATACATTTTCATACTTTGATAGATTGTTTATCCGATGTATCAATAGTCACATTTATATATTTACTTATATCTAAATCTAAAAGTTTAAGCTAATATAGGTATTGATTAACTTAAATATTTAGATTGATATATACTCTGTTTAATTTATATAAAACAAATTTAGAATATCTATATATCTATATAATAGTTAACCCCATCTATATACAATATAATTGGATTAGAGTGATTAAGATAAGAGATATAATAATTGTATAAAGTACTTGATAATATTACCGAGAGGAAAGAAAATTTGCATGTAAACAATTGATGGTAATTTGGTAAAGTATTTACAGAATCCTCGGAGAACAAAGTAAAAATTTGAAAGAAATGACTAGCATTACTATGACAACTTTAAAGACAGGGAAGAAAACCATATTGAATCCAATAATGACAGCCTCATCCTCAACCCAAAGATCAATAGAAGGAATGCTAACATCAGACAAGTCCAACTCAACACCTAACATGCAAATGATGCAAATGATGCAAACGATGCAAACGATGCAAGCCACCTTGCTATCAATCCAGGAAACAATGGTGAAGTTACAAAAACAATGTCAAACAACCATGGAGAACTGAAGTCAGATATCCAGAAATTGGATGACAAAATGGATTCAATCCAAGATGCAATGCAGAAAAACGAGCAGAAAATAAATACGGTGGAAATTAAAACGGAACAAACTGAGAAAAAACTGGAACTGGTTGACCAAAAGATGATGGCTCTAAATAAGGACTTAGAAGAATCAATAATCCATCTTGAAATGGATAGGGCAGCATTCTACCTAAGATTCCAAAATGTGACATAGGCTAAAGAGGAAGATCTAGGACAGATAATGGCCAAACTAATTATGTTAGCCGCCAAAGACTGCCCAGAGAGGTCCATATAAGATTTGCTGGAAAAAAGATCAGGGACATAATTTATAAGATAACCAGAGAAGAACCAATGAGATACAAAGAAAAGGAAATTATTGTCCTAAAACAAATCCCTAGAAGAGTACGAGAGCAGCGAAGAGACTATTGTCCTTTAGCTGTACAATTGAACCAACGGAACATAATGTTTAGGCAACTCCCGGATACTCCCGGAAGGAATGTTTGTGTCCTGGCAGGGAAAAAAGTTTAAAATTGAAAACTTAGATAAGACTCAGGACCTATTTGATCAATGTATGAAAATGGAGGAAGACTATGGTAGTAGGGAAGACCCGGAGATCGTAAGCCAAGAAGAACAACCACAGAAAACCAACGAAGGAGATCGGGAAGAGAGAACTAGAGAAGAAAAAGAAGACCAAGAAGGAGGTGTTATAACAAGAACACAAAGAGCTACAAGAACTAACAAGAACGAGAAACCGACCGACAAGTAGGAAAATGGAAGAGCTAAAACTACTATCAATTAATGTTAATGGATTAAATGCAGTGATAAAAAGGAAACAAATATTTACAAAACTAGTTAAACAAAAAGCAGATATCGTGTGCCTTTAAGAGGTACATATTCAAAAACAAGATGAAAAGTACTTAGAATATAATAAATTGGGGAAATTATATACAGCATTGGCCGAAAAAAAGAAAAGGGGGGTGGCAATATATATTAAAGAAGGGATAAAGGCAAAACAAATTTACATAGATACAAAAGGAAGAACATTAATGATGGAAGTTATAATAGAGCAAAAAATAATATTGTTAGTAGCTATTTATGCACTGAATAAAAACCAAGTGTATTATAATAAAGTGCACGAAAAGATTATTGAACTAGGACAAGGGAACGTATGCATGGTGGGTGACTTTAATGGGATAGTGGATATTAAACAAGATTATACCAGTGATACAAAAAACAAATATATATATATACACTTTTTTTTGAAGAAAATAACCAATATACCACACTATCAAATCTATGGGATAAAACGAAGGCATACTTAAGAGGGATAATGATAGCATATACAGCAAAGAAAAATAAGGAGAAATGGAAACAGCATAATGTATTAAAAGAAGAAATTTTAAAAATTGAAAATCAACTCCAAAACAACCCAGGGAATGAAAAAATTAAAGAAACACTGATCTTAGCTAAACATAAATTAAACATATTAGAGTAAGAAGTTTAAAATTTACGAAACAAAATTTCTTCGAGCACGCTAACAAACCAGGGAGATGGTTAGCTTATAAATTGAAAAAAGAAAAAGAAGGAAGGATAATACAGCAACTATATGATGAAATGGGAAATTTACAAAATAACGAAGAGGAGAAAAAGAGGATCACACAAAACTATTTTGAGAATCTTTATAAACAGCAAGGAATAATGAAGGATAATATAAGGAAATATTTGGAAGGGAAAGGAATGCCAGAATTAGAGAATGAAGGAAGAATGATTTTAAATAATGAAATAGCTATGGAAGAATTGAAAGAGACAATCCAAAAACAAAAGAATAACAAGACCCCAGGACCAGATGGTCTGCCAGGGGAAATCTATAAAAATATTGGTGAATTAATAGAACCAATATTATTGGAAGTATGTAATGATGCATTGAACAAAGCAAAATATCCAGATTCGTGGAGGGAGGCATTTATTACTCTGATATTGAAAGAAGGTACCGATAAAAATCTACCCAGACCAGAATGGATTTTTACCAACAAGATAAATATGGGATAACACAAGAACAGTAGTGAATATACTGGAGTACTATGAAGCCCATCCAGGAAAGCAAGCAGCCCTTATTTTTCTGGATGCGCAAAAGGTTTTTGATAACCTAAATTGGCAATTTATGATACAACAAATTAGAAAAATGAATTTCGGAGATAAATTTGGAAACATGATACAAGCAATATACACTGCACAAAAGGCAAAAGTAATAGTAAACGGGGATACTACCGAAACATTTCCAATAACAAAAGGAGTACGCCAGGGATGCCCATTGTCACCTCTACTCTTTATCTTGATGTTAGAAATATTATTAATTAGAATCAGAGTAAATCAAGAAATAAAAGGAACAAGGATCAAAAAGGAAGAATATAAAGTCCAGGCCTTCGCCGATGATCTGGTATTTTTTATTGAGGAGCCAATGGAAACTGGCCCCACCTTATTAGGAGAAATAGAAAATTATGGAGAAGTATCGGGCCTTAAAATTAATAAAGAAAAGACCAAAATGTTAGTTAAAAATTTGACAATGACTCAGGAAAAAAAAACTAGAAGAAGTAATGGGATTACAAATTACTAAAAAGATTAAATACTTAGGAATTTGGCTAACAGCGAGATGCTCCTCAATAAAAGACGATAATTACATAAAACTATTTCAACAAATAAAGAAGGACTTGGAAAGGTGGGAAACACTAAA